>JAIPRL010004816.1:0-35587 GCA_025469235.1 Pemphigus obesinymphae | reverse complement strand
CATGAAAAACACAATAACCACCATAGCTGCTGATATCAGAGATGATTAATAATAATAGTGTGTACTTTGTATATAGAATTCTGTGGGTTGTACCTACGTGTTTACAACCACTGTTATAACGACGACTCTAATGAACCAAATATAAAACAATTTTCAGTCTGATTGCAAATTTATATATAGATATATATATATATAAACGCAATATTAAAATCAAATTTATATTTACGTATATAGTATACAAATATGTATTACATTTATTATAGACAAAACCACGGGCCACAGGAGGGGCCGCGGCCAACCCGGCCCCTCCCGTGCGCACGCCTATGATGATATGTCTTTTTAATGAATGCATACATTTGTTTTGGTAGAGGTTGAGTAGTAGTTTTCTGAAATAGTTTTAAAAATCTTTCTGATAGAAAATTCGTTCTAGTTAGTACCTACCGTAAAAAGATAATGTTTTGATTTTTCCAGTAGTTTTCTTTTGGTTAAAAGAAATATTACTGGAAATTTATATAAATTGAAAAATCATTATGTCAGAGTCTTTAAATTTTCAACAAACATTTACTATAACAATTCATTGACATCATAATATATTAGGTATATGTCAAAACTTTTTAACTACTTTTTAGTATTTTTATTTTATATTTAAATTTGTTTTTTTCTTTTGTATGTAACTGAACACACTTTTTCAAGTAAAAAGAGTAAATTGGGATTCTTCGGGAATAGATCACTCTGATATAAAATTTAATGTAATTGGTTGGTATTTTAAAAATTTTTAAACGTAAAGTAACACTAGAAGAATGTGTATCGAAAAAAATTCAATACATCGACCAGAAGTATCCAATCCGACGAGCAAAGTCTTTACACACCTCTGACAGGGTTTTTTTTTATTGTTAATCCAACGATGAAATACAATTATTATTATAAGTATTAATTATGTCTTATTGATTTTATTTCAAAACTAGGTAAACATTTGTATTCCATATTTTTATAGAGATATACAAAAAATAAAAATAAAAATGAAATAAATAATTAAAAATTAAATATGTTGAATTATATCTCGATATATTTTTAGTATTAGAAAAATATCTACCTAAAACACATATTTTGTAAATTGGGAAGTATCGTGTCAAACTATATATATATATTATATATATATATATAAAAAAATAATAAAAATGATATAGGTTTATATAATATAATATATACTCATTTAAAAATATTATATTTATTATAATATTATAAAATATAATTTGTATTTAAAATTTTTTATTTTATTTTTTTATTAAATGGAATTATTATTTTGTTATGAAATGTTGGATGGACATTTTGAGTGTTAAGGTACGAAATATTGTTTTGAAATTTTTGGGATACATTCTAATTTTTTCCAATACTAGCACTGATATTATGTATCTATAAAATAAATATTCAATACTATATCACTTTAGACCGAAATAACTTTTTTATTCTTTTTATATACTAGGAATAATATTAATGAATATCTTGTGTCTAAAATGAGCGTAATTATATTTATTAATCTAAAAAAATGTGACTCGGCATCCATTGGTCCACGTATATTGCGGAGAGTCCCGTAATTTCCCCCATGGGTGTCAACCCCTTCCCCCGTTCGTTTGTGTATATAATATAAGTATTTAAAATAAACGATCGTCGAGGGACATTGGAATCGAAACAGTGGTAACTATATATACCTATATATATATATATATATATATATATATATGTATAATCGTATACGTGCAGGGATCGGTGGTCGGGGTGTATCAAAACCCTTTTTTCCGTCGTTTCTAAAATGGTGGGGTATGAGCTTAAGGGAGGGAGGAGGTCGATGAAGAATGGTAATGGAAAAAAAAAACACAGTTAAGAGATTAAAAATGAATTATCGTTTTTTACAATCATTTATCCGGCGGTTAAGCTGTGGACGCGCGCGCGTGCGCGTTTCGACGTCTCCTGCAGCAGCCGGAGAGGACGAGGACTGGCTGTATACCGAATTTTCGTTTTTATACAGCTCGTTACACTCCAGATAAATGGCCAACAAGCTGTGTTGTCACACAGTTTTTCATGACATCAGATTTTCCAGAACCTTCTGAACCGAAAAAAGGGTAGTTAAAAAACAATATACGTATATTATGTATACATATAATATATATAATATATATATATATATATATATATATATACACATACACGAGTATATACGTATAGTATAAAATATAATATATACGTGAAAAAATAAATATCAAAAAACAACGGAGGAATAAGAATGTCAAATTAATACAATACAAACGGTTAACGGCGGGACGAAAATGCGTCGGAATAATAATAGCAATAATTATGCTCGGTCGCGTAAATCATAAAAACGTTTTGTTTAGTTTTTTCGCATATTTTTTTTTTTTTTAATTTACCTGCAGTAGGTACCTCATAATAAAGTACAGCCGTTACACTGTGCGACGAATGCTGCGTTCCACGCGTATAATATATAATATATTACTATAAATTAAAATCGGGTCGTACCTATAATAACACGTTCATAACGCTTTTTACCTCATTCTTTTTCGAAATTCCATCTTTGTCATAAAAATTCTACCCATTTCACGGGAACAGTAAACGTACAATAAATGAATTAAAGTAGAATCGAAAACGATAAATTCAATACTGGTCAATTGCAGTGGAGAATAATTCACCATAATCGACCGTAAACGTTTATTGTATCGAAGTGGTGGTTAAATTTTCTATATTACGGTCCAACGGTTCACTCTATACATACGTAAATGGCGCACCGAAGAACCGAATAAAATGTGGAACATAGAAAACGTAATAGAAAATAACCATGGATTTGAAATATTACCGAGAAACCGAGAATTCTTTTATAATATTATAATTTATTATACCGCGAAATGTATAAAATGGATCATCGGTACCTAAATATTTGTTGCACTTATTTAACAACAAATATTCAATATGTTTGAATTAAAACTGCAAATTTTCCTAAATAAAAATACGAAGTAGGGACAGATTGTTCACTATAAATATTATACACAACACCCGTAATAAGAAGTCGCATACATTTTTGGTAAACAATTTCCCAATCTGTACAGAATCTATCAACATTATCAATCGACAATAAAAACACTATACCTAGTGATACTATTTTATGTGTACAAAAAATACACGTGCGCCCCCTCTAAATAATGGCGGAGTTAGTATATGCAATTTTTTAATGTTTTAATTTTTTAATTATGTTTTGAATGAATGGGGTTTTTGATGCAAAAATGCATATTATTTTAAACTTTTTTTTTGCATACAAATCCGGACTTTAATTATAAATAATCATTAAATACATATTGTGTATATATTATACTGTCACTAAATTAATACATTTAATTTTAACTACACGAACTTGTAAAATAGAACACATTTGGAATTATATGAATGGGGACGTAAGTTTTTACAATCTAACAATTTAACTTTGTTCTACTATAATGACCATGCCCATACTTTTTTTTATATACAAATCTAATCTATATGAAAAAATACTTTATTTAAATGGTTTCCGTTACTTGAATTCGTTATTGAAGAAACAATGTATTTACTTTATATTAGAAATTGTTCTTTAATAGTGGTAATTTGAAAATTGTTGACTAAAATTTACATTTGATAAGAATAAAAACCTAAAAATATGAACTAATCTTGATATTAATATAATATTATAATAGATTTCATTTGGTAATAATAATTTAATTTGTTTGTTCAATCGGTACAGTGGGAAATACGAAGAACTGTGTCTAATATAACAACTTGCCCCTGTAACGACTAATGACTAATTTTGTCCTCACTTATATCATATAATGATATACATGCAAAATTCAATAGTGTTTATCTAAGTCAATTTATAAAAGTTTCAATAAAAGTTAATTTTAAAATCTAATTATTATACATATAATTATTATAAACAAAAAAAAAAGAAAATACTACAAATAAAAATAGTCTAATTGCTTTCACATTACCTAACATTATATTTTTGATCAAATGATATTACTTAAATAGTAGAGCTGTGTTGAACTTAAAATTTTAGTATCGAACCAAACTAAAAAGTTTGATAAACGTGGAATATTTAATTACTTGATATATTTTCTTTTAATTGTTAACATTGATATTAGTTATTACCAGAGACCGGATTTATATGCTGCACAAAAAAACTTTTAAATATGCATATAAAAATACTATAATATGCTACAAAATATGAATTTAAAATTGATTAAAAGTTAAACATATGAAAAATAAAATTGGCGTTATTTTAATAAAAATTATATAAATCGTGCATATTTATTGTTGGATAAGGTTTACTATTATACATTGGAAAAATATTTAGTATTCAAAAACAAAATTTCATGCATTTTTGTAATTGGAAATAATATGTGAATATGTATAAGCTAAAAATAAAAATATGCGTTAAAAAATGACAAATTTGCATTAAATATGCAATAAAAAGTTAAAAAAAAAATATGTGAAATAAAATTTGTGTTATTTTAATAAGAATTATATAGATAGCATACATTTCTTATCAAATTTTAAATAGCTTATTTTAATTACTATATGCATTTAAATATAAATTCGTTTATTTATATTACTTATTACGAGTAGGTACATGTAGGTATTGGGTATAAAATATCAAGTATAAATATCAAAATATCCGAGTTCGCTATAGGGGCAATGAAATTACATATTGGAAAAATAATAAAAACCACGTGTTATTAGGATTTGAAATTAAATCTTAATGATCAAATGTTTATAATAATTAATAACGTCAAAAGTAACACATACTCTGATGGAAATTGTATGTACTTTTATATAGTAATTTTCTAACAAATGTGTGAACTTAAATAATGTTTACTGAATTAATTACCATGTTATTCAAACGGTAATTTCAATTTATAGTAATTTGTCGTTTGCATTACGTATTAATACGTTTGCAATACGGAAAAAAATAATGAAATTTAAGGGGGGTTTTATATTAAACCTCCGTATTTATTATAAAAAATCAATAAATCGTCATGCAATGAACGAGATCATAGTCGTGAATGGATAATACTTTCGAAGTTCGCGTTTTAAAAACATTACCTTTTGACGGCATCCAGTGCCGTAACTATAGCCCCTCAAATCATGATAATTGGCCCAAAGTCAATGACTTTTTTTTTTCTTTGCTCATTAACGTTTATTAACGTCGTATTAACATATCCGGAAAATACTCTTTCAAAAACGGTTTAAAAAAAAAAGGAATTTTTTCTATGGGCTCTCTCTATAATATTAGCTTACACACCCACACCAATATAGTTGCGGCATCGCATAAAGTTCAACCAGATTAATTACGATTACATCGATATTCGTCTCCATTCGTTTCTATGTTATATTTTATACGGTTAGCCCTTGATGTATAGATAATTTCCGACATCCGATAAACTGAACCACGGTCACGAGCAGATTCGTATCATATCGCGGGCTCTTCCCCACATAAACCCGTTCTAGTGGAAATATATTAAATTAGATTGTATGTGTGTGTGTGTGTGTGTTTTTTTTTTGCGACGAATTCAATTATGGAATTGGATGATGTGTATGCATAGATATATATGTATATATTTGAACCAATTTATAATGGTATTCAACGGACCGGAGAAAACAGGTCACAACAACCGATAGTAATTAAAACCAAATTATAGAAGAAAACAAACATAAATATTTATCGAAATTAAACGAATTTGTTCCGTAATATTATTCCGCGGTTACTTGCACACGCGACCGCAGTTATTATATTATTAACTTTGTGTTGAATTTGTAGTTTTCAAATGAAAAAACAAAAAAAAAAAAAAATGTACACAGACCAATATAATAACGTTACCGGGGTGCGTTCAAATATTAATTGTAAACAGAGTGCAGTAGAACTTAATCGAGATTACTTCGAAAATCCGAACGACGGTTAATTAATTGCCTATAACGAATGATAAGGTCTTTAGATAAGTGACTAACAAGTCACGAACATGATTATAAAGGTTCTAAAGTCTCATTGAATTACATACATTTACATTTTTATTGAAACAAGGAATGTACTGGTTTAACATGATGTGTGTTTTTCTATGTCAGTAGACATCATCTGTGGTTAAAGGGGCCGAGCAGTAATTTTGGAGTAAAGAGCTCTTTTGACAACAAATTGATTCTGGTTGATGCTTTACAGAGGTAACTTTTCAATTTTTTCGGTAGGTAGGTAGTGTTTATACACGAAAAAATAATACCATTTATAAAGAAAATACTTTTTAAATGTAGGGAATATTACAAAATAACAAGTATAGTTGTCATAATTATTATTTACTTATTTTTTAAATATCAAATATTTTTAACAATAATATTGTACCGAATTTGGCTCATTTTCGTCTTTTGAATGTAACGATTAATCTCTGCTTTCATATTTAAAATAATAATACACTATTCTGTCCAACGATGATTGGCATAATGGGTCAACTTCCACCACATGTACCTGAATATTAGACAATAACATAAAACATATAAAATATAAAAAAAACATAATATTAAACAATAGAAATCTTGGTCGAGAACTTGGAAAACGAACGATTTCGTCAATATTACAATATTTTAATGTTATGATTTATTTATCGGATTCATAACGTGGATACATCATGCTATCGTCGGGATATTATTTGACAGATGCCATTTTCATGTCCTTATATGCAATTATGCACTGTGGATCGAGAATGAGGCATAGTCTACTATATACTTTCTGAATGTCCATATGCAGCACGATAAACCCGATTTCGGCGAACACTAACGATATTGTCATCATTATATTATTATTACGTTAGTGAGGTACCGAATGTGTTTGTTTGGACGAGTTTAGACCAATCAGTTGGCTTTCGGATGACAATTTGGATAAGTGTTGTGAAACGAAAGATCATCAGATACACTATAATATATTATACATAGTGAAAAAATATATTCTAATAAATTTACTATTAATCATTAAATTATATGCATATTATTTGTTTTTTGTATTGCTTATTATAGTCTTTAGACGATCATAAAGTCATAATGTTCATATTATAATTCTTTGAGATTTTATGACATTAACCGTTATTTCAATTTTTTAGGACAAGAACCATAAAAAATTGATTAACAAGGTCACATTTCAATAAAACGGTAACACTGACTTATGTCAGACAATTGAATTTCATAGTAAGCTCGTATTTTACATTACATTTTTGTAACAATGAAGCAATAATAATACTGCAGTAACCACACCCAGTGATAAGTTTCAATTGAAATGGACAGGCGTTAATGACAATTTCTGTTTGATATACTATGATATTAAAAAAACTTCCTTGCTACCAACTTTTATAAATGTGAATGAAATTTCAATAAGATTAGACTTGATAAAAAATAATCATTGACAATAGAGTAAAGCATGGCTAAATATCGAGGTATGTCAGCAATTCGAACTACGTCATCTGCCGATAAAATTAATAATCTATAGACATACGCTCGTTTGTCTACGTTTCAAAATCCTCGGCAGTTCACGTCACGATATCTGTTTTCGTCCTACGAATAGCACATCTGGACGAAAACGCAAATATTGCTGTCATACCTAGATATTTAGCCATGGAGTAAAGGATACACGGAGTAGTCATATAATATACGGACCTGCACAGTAGCACGATGCGTGAAAAATGTAAACACCGAATGTGGCCAGTTTAACAAAAATAAAAAATAAAGTTTGTGCTTGTAAGTAATGATTGGTATCACTATAGAATAAACTGTTCGGAAATAATCGACGTATCTATGATGAAATTTCGCCCAAGTTCCATCGGTCCAAGTATTCGTCACGATAAATTGTATACGAAAATATCTTGTGATTCTTTTATCACATAATTGATCACTTTGAGCGATTACGTTTTCAATGTTTCGCTGATATATTCGTATGGCCAGGGGTTGGTAATAATCCACATTGTCAGAGCGTCTCTAGAGTAGTGGTTCGTGAAAAGTTTGACCGTGCAATGCCTTCCAAACGGGGAGACATACCATGCTCTGCAGCACGTTCATCAGACCTGTCGTTATGCGAATATTTACTTTGAAATTATCTTGTCGTCAAGTTTACAATTAATTGGCTTAAGAACACGAGTGGGATGAAAACCAATATACGGCAAAATATTTCGGCAATATATAGTATTTTGGTTCATTTAAATTTGAAAATAGTCAAATGTCCGTGGAATATTCGATGCAACGTTGTACTAAAAAATATTTATATTATATTATAATTACATAATTATATTTGAAACATGCATTATTATAAAATCCTGATTTATTATTATTTTTTGTGGTAAGATAAAAACAATATATTTATAAGTTGCCTTGTTTCTTATTTTTCTATTGTATTTTTCATTTATCACTTGTTTTTTTCCAATCTCAAAATTATATGGTAATTTCGAAATATTTTGATTTTATTCGCCAATATCGGTAGGTACCTACTTGATTAAACGTTATACTAGTGTATTATTTGACATTATAATATTCATAAATGTATTTTTATGTTTTTTTATATTTATATCTTATTATATAGGTACGCAATTTCATTTACAAAACATATTTAACCCATTTTAACAGTTCTTAGGGACTTAGGAACTAATTTCCTAAAATTATTTCGTCAACATACACTCTCATTAATATCGATTAGTTTTTGGCTTTATATTTTTCCTTCTAGGTCAGAATCACAGGATTATTTAATTTGACGGTCATTGTCTCCTCAATGATATTATTTCGACTAGGTACGTATATTCACATTAGTCACTGGATAAAATTAAATTTTGAATGCTAATTACAGTGTGCACATTCATCGCCATTCGTTCGTGAAACGGGGAGCGCATTTTCACATTCGACGTTGAAAATAATATTTACAAAAGAAATGTTTTGTTTTTTTTTGGCGCGCGTTCACGCGGACGCATTCATAACGAACAGTGATTATACTGCACTTTGCAGGTATATCTAACGGCACGTTTTCAAAACCATCGGTGGCGCTAATAAAAGGACCGCAAAAGCTCGACCGAAACGTTGTTTGGGCGATAAATAATAGGCGAAAATGAATATTTGGGTCGTGACCCGTCCACCGATGACAAACAAACTGTGTGTGACCGTCAGGTTGTGCGGGTGGTGCTGGGGGTGGGGGTGGGGGTGGGTGGAGAGGTTGTATGCACACAGTCACTGCGGTCGGACTTAATGCGCGTAAAACGATCGGTCACAGCAGGTCATCGTTGTTAATTGGTCGAAGGGTTAGCCGGTGGTTTTAAAGGGGTTTCAGGGGGTAATAACAATATCGCCGTGGAATACGGTGTGCGCGCGTGATTCGCCAGCTAGTCGTAATAATAATGATAATAATAATAATTATTATTATTATTATTATTGTTATTATTATTATTATCATTATTATTATATCGTATACGCACAATGCCAAAATTATCAGTGGGACGGCGTGCGGGGGTGGGGTGAGGCGTCAAAACGATATATCATATTGTGCGCACGACGTGTCCGGACGACGGCGCGGTGGAGGGCGGACGGTCGAAAGGGACGGCGAGAAGGGTACTCCTACTCAGCGGCGTAAAAAGGGTCGGCCGCCTCCGGACGACCACCGACTGCACGCTGTCCGCGGACCGAGGAAAATGACCGGGACCAGGAACAGGACGAAGGGACGAAGTGGACGATGTGCACTCGGACGCGACGACGATCGTACGTGTAGTGTTACGCACGCGTTCCAGAAACTTGCGAAGATCGTTAAATCGCACTCGGTGGGCGGGAGAAAGGATCTGCTCTGAAAATGTATGATTCACGGAAGGACGCGAAAATTTCGAATTTCGATAACGGTGGTCGATAAAAAATGCCCGTCCTCAATGACCCCCCTCCCATCCCTGATGTTTGACGGGTAAGATCTCAGTGTTGAATATGAATTTTAATTTAAAATCGCAACGGATAAGACTTCCGATGAAACGATTCTGATCGAAGGTTCCAGCATTACCAGACCGCGGACGTTGATGTTCATTTTAACGGGTCGCTACTTAACGTCGTTAATTTCAAAATTGAATTCGTTCACGTTTTCCGTTTTCCGTTTTCATTTCATGGCGGTTCCAAAGAAATTGGACTTTTGAGTATTGTATATTTAAATCTAATAAGGTTTGTACCAAAATTTTGATATATTTTTATTTAATTTTAACGGCCGGAAAATCGTTAAAATTCCTTAAAAATATGAACGTCGTTCACGTTATATTTGATACAAACGTGTGGCGTTCGCGTGTCGTTCACAAAATATGAACGTGAGCGCTTGAACTCCGTTCTTTCCAAACACTGCTATACACATTATAATATACTAAATACTATTATACACCAGTACTATCGAGAAAATGGCCGAATTGAATTTTTGTGTACACTGGAGTGTCCTTTCTGACTATATCTATTGTGTGATACTACCACGGATTATACGAAAATACGGAAAGCTCACTCTTGAAAACTTCAAGTATATAGACCAATTTTTTCCTCGATATCCAAACATGTTTCGTACCGAAATAATACAATTGTATGTGGTCGAAAAATTTAAATAGGTATTATAAAAATTTGAAATGGCTTTTAAAAAATGTACTGATATTTGAGATTTTTTAATATCGCTAGAATGACGTATTATCAATATTGTATACAATTATTTTCTAGTCTTTAAACCTCAAATTAATTTTTTATGGCGAAATAACTTAAAAAGTTGTTTGAAATATACAAATATTTTTATAAATATAAAATTGGAGAAATAATTTCGAAAATTTTTTTTGTCAATATTATGTTGGAATATATTTTATGTGAAACCTTAGGATTATTGTTTAAAAGATTACAACGAAAAGACCATATTCGATTTGAACAAAATTTTTCTTTTATTGTTTATCCATGATTTTTGGTGGTTTATTTTTATGGGTTTATTAAAGTTTAAAGTACCAACTAGATGTAATTTGATACCAAAAAGAGAGTATGATCAGTAACAATCTAAGTACACCTTCCAATAGAATTTTTGGGTATGGTCATAAAAAAAACAACACATCATTGTAAGACCAATACATTTTTAGAATGTAAAATATATATTATATTATAAATTAAATTAAAATTTTTTTTCCTATCTATATCTTATATATGAGGGGGTACTTATCGGTCGTTAAAAGGGGATACTGGAATAATATTAACGTCTAAGAATATTGTATACTGTTGTTGTCCTCGATGATTTTTGAGGGCCCGAAATGTTTGAAATTCTAATCAATCGATCCTTAATATCACATTTTTTTTCTAATATTAAAGTAATTATTATTAGCGAATACGCATTGCTAACCATAAGTTATTGTAAATCGATGGTTAAATAGACGATTTTTATCCGACATATATTTTATCCTTTGTAATTTTACCCAAGGGAGGTAAAATTTGCCGAGAGTAACAACATCCTAGAGTATCTCGATTTTTATCCCCTCATATTATATACACGTATATAAATCACAAGGTAAGTATCATTTTAAACACTATAAATATTACTGTTCAGTGCTTATTTCAAGTATTCTTTTTTAGTTATCCGTGTAACTTGGAAGTCTCCTCTTTTCCATCTTCCTCTCCCAACATCCAATGAAAGTATTATTTATTGTAGTTATTATGACTAAGTTGTCTAAAATATTCGGAATAAGAGAATAGTATATTATGTGACTTTTGATTTTTATTAACATTTATTTCCCGCTAGAAAATTCAATAAGAATGGCTTCTGGATTGAAATTAAAGTTCAAATAAAATTGAAAAAAGAGAACATTTACTGGAAAATGACTTAACTTTTTTTTAAAAATATCGTCCAACAAATAAGTTACAATTTTTTCTTTTTAAAAAAAGAAAAGAAACTCAAGAAGCTGCTATACTAGGTCAACAAACAAACATATAAAAACATGTAAAAGTTATTTAAATAACATATTATTTATCCGGGATATAGGTAAAATCATTAAGTGTATAGTGAGACGTAAAATATCCAATCTTGATTCTTTAAAACAATTTCTAACCATTTTTAATCATTAATTGCGAAAAAAACAAAATATTTATAGTCTTATATCCGTTATTAAAAATAAAACATCAAAAATATTACGCCTCAACGTATACTTTTTTTTGTACATTTTTATAATGAACATATTTACTTTGAAGTTGTTCAGTAAGCCGTATTACTGTAACAACGTTTACATTTTTTGCCATAAAGGTTGATTATATTGTGACGGCATGTAATAATAATGATAACTATTGATAATAACTTCATTAAATTCACCACCCCATAGATAAACGAGTTGTGGACTTAAAACTTGAAACTTCAATTTTTACAATGCACTAGATTAATTAATTTTGTTGGAATAATTAAATAGATAGTTTTCAGTAAATTTTGAGAATATGAAAAACTGAAACTTTAATAATGATAAATATATTTTAAAGTAATTTATACGAGTATCTAAGTAGCCTTACTACTTAGTATACGATTTTTAGACTCTGAGAGTAGCAATGAATGTATTGGTTTTACAAAAATGTGTTTTATTTTTATTTTTATAAATGTGTACACTTTCTATGATAGATGATGTACATACTAGTTTTATAGTACACAGTTTTTTGATAAAAATGAGTTCTAATAAGTAATGTATAGAGGTCAATATTTGATTTTCTAGTTTTCAAAAGTATATCTATAAAAAAGCTAAGATACTTAAAAAAAAGCTACTCTTTTTAAGGAAATTATCCCAAAAATTGATATTAATTAGAAAAAACTAATCAAAAATACATGGCTACAGACTATATAGGTAATATGAGATAAATACTATTTATAACTACCAGAAAAACCGAAAATCATTATAAATTGAAAAATAAAAATTCCAAAACCATAATATTTATTTAATTGTATTTTTTATTAGCCATATGAATGCTAATAGTAATACCTCACATTATATACACCGAAGCTTCCCTCAAAATAGTTTTATCGAAAAAATAATTTAGCATTGCTTTCAAATTTAATATATCTAAATATACCTATCCAACGATATACCTGCTATCCCGTACTAACAGGATTTTTTTCATAATATTTCATTAAAAATTATATTTTAACAAATTTGTTATATTATATAAAGGTATTTAAAATGAAAACAAATTAGTATGTATGTACTTAATTTCTTAAATTCCAAAATCATTGATGACGCAATGAAAGAATATTATAATATATAAATTATACAAACTAATTAATAATATACTCGGTTAGTGTTTAATTGATTCAGTCACGAACTTACGATTTAATCAGCCAGAAATCAAGTTGTATTTGAATACAGTTTAACGAATCACGAATGACAGTGAAGCTAATATATTAATTTTAGAAGTAATAGATGATATTAATATTTTATTAAATATACATCAATAACTTTAAGCGTTAAAGAGTAGTTGCAAAAAATAATTTACCTACTCAAATTTGTTTAATGAGAAAAAACTGTATCAAAAAACACTTCTATAGCAGTTTAATTAAAAATAAATTTATTTATTATTTTTTCAAATTTGTTATTTTTTTTTTTTTGTAAACAATATTTTGACTAGTAAATTTCATTAAACCATTATATGTGTGCTTGAAATTTTTCAGTGTTCATGATGGAGTGACTTTGAAATGGTAATTTACGAACACTTTGGTAGGAATGCATAATGAATATTTTAAACGTTGAACGATATTCAATTTAAAGTACAAATGGAACATACAATTATAATTTATTTAAATATGGTATAAGAGATATTAGAGTTGAATATAAATTATACAATTTATAGATTATGAAATGTAATAAGAATCAATTTAAAAAATTACAATATTATTATAGTCAGTTCATTATCGAATATACAAAATAATCATTTTTATTTTTGCATATTTTAAATATCTGTTAATGTCTTTTAATTATAATTTTCTATATATTTCATATTTATATATTAATGGACATAGCCCTACAACTGTATGGTATAAGTTCAAATTGGTTTTATGATAGCTTCGCATAGAAGACGTTTGTTTGCTAGGTCTAGTTTGGAATGTTTTCCAACTGGCCGTAACAATTTAGGCATTTTTTCTTTTATTTGTAATTAGCTGAATTTGTGAGATTATTGTGTGATCCACCAACAATTTGAAATTTTCGATTTCACGTAAATTATAATTTACGTGCACTGACTTATCGTTATTAATAATAAAGATTGAATAAAATGATTTTTTTGAATTAATAAAAATAGTCATATATTCATTAAGACCAAATTTTTTTATTGAATATAAAAAATAAAATAATCGAATAATAATAAAATATAAAATGACATTATATTTATGAAGAACGATACATTCGAATATTTATGTCTGTAACACGATCGTTTTTTACATTAACTGCATGTGTACTCGGAAATCTGAGTCAAGTAAAAATAATGTTTCTAAAAAACAATTTAGGATAAACTTACAAAAAATTTTTTATTTTGAGGTGCGTACATGTGTGTTTCTTCAAAATTATACATTGGTCAATGAAATAATGATTTAAGACTTACAAACAGTCCATCCTATACAAATATGTAAAAATTATGATAGACATTGCATCCAAATGGATGTTCGTCTATGTAAATTTTCACGCGTTTCGTCAAACTATATTTTGCAGAGAACGTTTTCCAACAGACATCACATTTAATGGTTTTTATTCCATGTGTATTTGCAAGTGTTTCGTCAAAAAACTCTTTTGAATAAAATATTTAAGACAGACGTGACATCCAAAAGGTTTTTCTCCCGTATGAGTTCACATATAAACATTCATATTATAACTGTGCAAAAACGATTTCCCTTGACGTCACATTCAAATAGGTTTTTTCCTGTGCTTGTTCGCATGTGTATCGTCAAAGCACTTTTGTAAATAAATGATTTATGATAGACTTGATATTAAAATGGTTTTTCACCTATGTAAGTTCACTTGTGTATCTTCAAATAATAGTTTTCTTTGAATAATTTAAGATTTAGGTACGTGGCTTTTGTGTAGCTTTTTTCATATTATGTTTTCCCAAATTGTGTTTTATTAAACTTATTATTCTCCATCTTGTTGGTGTGCATGATTGGTTTCATAATTTTTAAAAATAAATGGACCTTAATTGTTAATATAATATTATGATGCGATAAATTTTTTAGTTTAATAACATTAATTTCATAATTTATGCCAGAAATGCACTTTGTTTTCTAAACATTTTTTTATTAAATTTACTATTTTATGTATTATTTATGGTTAATAATTATTAATTATTGTTTATTTTCTAAATTTAATGTGAGGTCTATACAAAAATCTTACTTATATTTTTCTATGGTTATTGAAATTAAGAATTCTAGTGTAGAAAAATATTGCATAAATTGGAACGTGATCGGAACCTTCACTTGATTATTTTTATTAACTTTTTTGAACCGGTACCTATTATAATATATTATAATATAAAAGATGGTATTATTTTCGAATTTTAGCTGTTATAAAAGTACCTAGTGAAAACCGAAATTGTTTATAATACCTATATGGTGATTGGTATATTTCGTTAATATACTCCGGTGGGTTATAATCCTATCTGGTAGATATAAATATAAACTCCATATTTTTACACATGAATATTCATGATATTAATAAACATTTTACAAATAAATTTATTACAGACTAACTGTTTCTATTTTTATTAATTCTTTATTTAATTGGTACTTTATAAAGGTCATTTTTTGATTTTCTAAGTAATTTTAAAAATTTTAACAAAAAATTACCTTTTATAAAACAAATATCACGAAAAGTTGTTTGGAATTAGAAAATTACAAATAAACTAATCATTATTATCAGCTATATTAGAGGTGATATATAATATTTTTAACTACCAAAAAAGACTATATATTTACTACAGTAAGTACTACATATGTATATTGACATCATTAATTTTTCATTAGCTATATATATGCAGTGATCAGAACGTTCATTTAAAAATTTAACCAGTTCACGTTTACGTTCAAATGTATTTAAAAATAATTCCTTTAATAGGAAATATTGCAAAAAGTTATTTTTAATTAGCGTATAACAAATAAAAAGTAGTAGTTTCCGACTATATAGGTGATTTATAATATTCGTAACTACTAAATATAAATTGGAAAATTAAAATGCTAGAAACCTAAAATGTACACCAAATATTTATTATAGTATTTTGTGTATTTACGTGGTATTTTTAATTATCCGTATAAAGTTTAACAGTCGAATACTCATGTTATAGATATACACTGAATCTTCGTTTAGAATCATTTTATTCATTTTATATATATCATATTATTGATAAAAATAATTTATCATTGATATAAAATTCAATATATCCACCATTATAATATTATACTCAACAAACGGATTGCATCCACACCCTACATGATTGGATTATTGTATTTATATTTAATTCTAATACGGTGTACAGCGAAATATAAATATATATTTTAGTTTAATTTGAACGGTGTTCAATCGTTCTAATTCTTCAAAATATGATCGCTGTTCAAGTTAAAATTCTATCTGACAGAAATTAGTGGCGTTCGCATATTATTTACAAAATATTAACGTGAACGCATGATCTGTGCATAGTCTTCTTCTTTCCAAACACAATATAAACACTAATAGTAATAGGTACTTATGTTACATATACACTGAAGCTTCAGTCAGAATCGTTTTATGGAAATAAATTATTTACCAGTGCTTTTAAATTCAATATATCCACCACCAGTATTCTACCAAACGAGCGAAGTGCTTCCACTCCCTACTAATCGGCTTTTTTTACGATATTTTTTTATAAAAGTCACGATTACGTAAAAGCAAAAAAAAAACATATCTTAAAGTAGTTTTATAGTTATAATACCTATTATAAAACGTGTACATTACAATATTTTAAGGATGATCCTATCATCAAGTATTCAAATAAAAATTTTCAGCTTATTAGCTAAGGTGACAAAAAAGAAAAAAGATTTACATACTTAACAAAAAGGTATGTACTATGATAGTTTGGATAAAATAACCGACTTACGTTTCACCCTAGTACATTCTGGTCTAATGCCTAGGATAGTAAGATAATTTGTGTTCATGCAAGATTAGCGTAATCAACGAGACGTAAATCGGTGTAGTTTGCGCTTATTCTATTGACGACCGTCAAACCAGCTTTTTAATACTCGTATTATATTGTACTTCGTGCAAATTAGCTGCGCGGCGATCACGGTCATGGACAGAATAGGCCATGACTTGGCCATGATGGCCAACATGACATGGTTTTATCGGGAATAACCAACTGTAATTTGGTTACTGAATTTTATAAACAAGCAGTTTCGGTTATAATAATTTATAACCGATCAAATGAAATGATTATAATGTTTGGTTATTGATAAATAAAACAAAACATAACGATAATATGCCAAATATTAAGTTAAGCAATGAGGAAGGATTATGCGGCTGTAGAGTTTCTCATCTCAAATGTATAACATATTGAGTAGATATATATTATAAGTAGATTGCATAATAGTGCAATGCACTTCACAATTATAGTAATATTAACGGTACAACTACTAATAATAATAATAGTTCTTAATGTTTATCTACTGAGGAGCACTAATAACTATTGAGTTATGTAGAAAACGTTGGATTTGATAAGAATTTTTTCTGTCGCGTTTTGCTGCAGCCAAACATAGGTAGTCACACCACCTTAGTATCTATAGCCTCGGATGCAATTATTTGCCTACAGTGTCTGCTGATATGATGACCAAACAAGAAACGAATATCATTCGGCTGTTCGTGCACAAGTAATCTTAGATGTAATTTCGTTAGGCTGACCATATTTTGAAAATTACAAAGTGAGACAACAAAAAAGTCATTTGTAATATTTTTCTACCAAAAATGATCATAAATTATAAAAAAAAAAAACTTTACTTCTAATAGTGAGACGAAACGCATTCTATTTAAGACTTTAACAGGCAGCATTTTTTTTTTTTTTTTATATTTTGTAATATATGAAACTGTGGCATATATAAAAGCCACTTAATTATTTTAAGTTAATATTGAATTAAAAGACAGTATCACAATAAATAATATACTAACGAAGTAAAATTGTATAACTAATGACTTGCCTAAGTGCCAATAATTTCTAATGCAAAAATATTTTGAACAAAATAGTTCTACCCATTCATGGTAATTTTGAAAATGGCTTCTATATTTGACACTAACACATAAAGGGTTAAAGTTTGTTAGAACAGGATGCAATCCTTAAAAACAGGACAATTTCGCAAATAACGGGACGTATGGTCACCCTAAATTTTAGTATAGTAATACCATTGTAGTGGAGTAGTAATTTTATAACTTATTATTTAAATTATAACAAAACTACTATTTACAAGTATTTTCAATAGTTATCCGTTATTTTGGACGTTACTAATTATAACAATATTATAGATGATATAATTAGTATATAACCAAAGCAATTATTATGTCTACAATTATTTATTTTCAAATCCGAATAACATATTATAAAAATATTATTAATATTTAATATTTAGTACTTCCCGTTTCTATAAATGTTATTTTTTCATTACATTGGCCGTATTTCTCGAACCCAGTAAACTTAAATACCTTGATATATGCAGTATACAAAAGTGATCACTGTTAGTAATGTTACCATTTTATGAAAAATACCAAAATAAGAAACATCATTTGTAAGCCATAACGTCATTGCTTTCGAAGTAATTCAATTGTTGTGACTTGATGGAAAGGTGAAAGTACCTACTTTGAATTTTCTTTAATGTCCGATATAATGTAACGTTTAACGTAATTTATCTATTGTTTAAAAATAAATCACCATAGGTTACCTCGTTTTAATTTTTAAACGTACGGCAACATGATTTTTATTCATTCGAATTCCATTGAGTTATTATATAAATTATAAAGTTTAGCATTCACAAAAACAAAAATCAAGTAAAATTAATAAAAAAAAAAAAATAAAAATTCATAACGTCCAAGGTATTAGACTGAAGTAGGTAATCGTTGATAATCTGCACTCTGTGATGCAGAACGTAATACCGATTTACCAAGAAATATTTCTAATACTAGGTGCGTTACCCTGGCACCTCCACTTCGAAATTTTGGGTACAAAATAGTATAATATTACGTTAGTTATTATGTAACAATTTGCAACCACAAAAAAAAATTGTGTAATCTACTCTGGACTCGGAAAATAGGTTTTTTTACTGGGAGCGCCAGGGTTACGTTACCCTTGTGTCCCCACTATTAAAAAAAAACATTTTGATCTGTCATGTTAATTAATATGTAAATTATTATGTAACAATTTGTAACCACAAAAAAAAAAAATTTAACCTGCTCTGGACCCAGAAAATTTGGTTTTTATATTAAGGTAGGTGATAGGGTAGGGTAGGTTAGGGTATGTTTTATAGACTCTGCACTCTTTTTATATAGGTCATAACATAATTCATAATACTATGTTCCAAAATTAGAGAATCGCAATTTTTATACAATATACAATACAAAATTATCTATGTTCAATCATTATTCTTAAAAAAAAAAATTATATTTTATATATGTATATATAATATATATAAAAAACATTGATTTTATAAAAACCAATTTTTTTCGAGTTTTACAAATTGTATAACAACAGTTATATTTATGTTATTGAAATAAGGATAAAACAGATAATTTCGTCAACTATATGGTTTACAAATTTGTTTATTTAACTATATTATTTTATAGGTACATGTATTGAATACATTTTATAATGCCACAAACAGTTGACATAACAAATAGGTATAGTCATTCGTAAAACAAATAGGATTTAAATTCATGAAAATACGATTTTAATTAAATTATAACTCATCGATAAAAGAAATTTTGAATAATTTACTTTTCAGTCTTTCAAAAATAAGGTGGCTCGAATTATTAATTAGCAAACTTATATCGTCTATATAGTAACTTATATATTATATATATATCATATAATAAGAATATATTGTCCACAACATTATGGTATACATGATAATTCTACATACTGTAGTCTGTATGAAGTAGGAGCAAAAGGTATGGTTTCAGAGGTGATTTCATCGATTCTGCCAGACTTTTTAACCTTCTTTTTTTTTTCAAAAACATTTTAAAATGCCATTATAACTATCAAATTATAGGTCCAACCATGGTATCAGCCGTACTCTAGCAGTAATTTCAATTTGTGTAAATTTCACGTTCATACTAGTATATTGGGGGGGGGGGGGAGAATGTTGCCATCTGATAAGTCTACCTTGGTTTTAAGAATGAATATAGATAATATTTTCATTTCTATCATGTTTTTACAGTTTAATAAACATAATAACATTTTAGCAATTTTTTCTTCTTGTTTAATCTTGTTACTATGTACTACACGTTTTAAATGCTTTAGACTGCTGACTATAATACATTTTTTGTATTATAGTCAGTGTTAGGAAAATTACTTTTAAAAAGTAATTCAATTCTATTATAAATTACATTACATATAAATAAATAATATGTGTTTGGCTAGAAGCATATATAGCACTTGCTAAAATTTTTCTATAATACTATTTAGCTTACAAAAATCTTAGTATGAGTAGTTACCTTTAAATTATATTTATAAACCATACAAGAATTTATCTTTTAGTAAGATTTATTAAAGTAATTTCTTATTGAAAAATATTATTCTTTCCATAATTTCGTACCGCACAACGGTGCAAATGTGTATTGATATAACATAAAATGTACCTATATATTAGGAATCATTTAACAACGATCTCCGCTATTTATTGTTGTACTTAAAATTTCAAAATATAAACACGAAAGACTATAATAAAGCGAGAAATACGAGTAAACTTACGTTGTATAATATATTCTATGAACAAAAATCACAATAATAATCATAATACATAATATTGGTACTACATTTTATTAAACAAGCTATGGATTATATAATCTAAAAACAATTAGGGGTTTTACAGATTTTATCATAAATTATTGCAATATCTTCATTAATTGATTTGGTTTATAATGATATTATAAAAAATTTGTGACATCAGAATTGTCAGGTTACTTCGTGCAAATTACTATTGAATGGTCATTGAATTCCATTTGCCTCACATGAAATAATAAGTAATGTGATTGCGTTACTCAAAAAAGTAATTGCGTGACAGTAACTTGTAACTTAAATTAAGTTACTACCCAACACTGATTATAGCCAATTCCTAGAATATACTAAAAAATTTTACCTATAGGTTTAGATTTAAATAAAACTAAATTATAAAACATAGTATTGTAAAGAGTATAATTATACCTGACTGCAGTTGTTAGTGTTCACTGTTTAATCATAATACTTGCATAACGAGTCATGTTTGAGTGCATTTTTTATGCAAACCTATACGATCAATGTTTACTAACAAGAATATCGATTCACGGGTAACATGCATAATGGTATGAGAATAGTAATAATATAATAATATATGCCTTAATATAAGAACGTATTCACCAAGTTTGACTAATGTGCGATTTTGAGAATACTAAAATATTATACAACAGTAGGTATTAATAATAATTATGCATTTTTGTTGTTTACAGTTAACCGGAAATTGACGCAAAAGTGCTTCGTTTGAGGCCTTACATCCGTACCTACATCAATTGCCTTCATTTTCATCATCCATATTTGTTGCATTCGCATTCCGGTAAATATCACGAGACTTTACACAATATTTGTTTATACTCTGGTTTGGTCGTAGGTACACCGGAATGAGAATTATTTACAGGGTCTCCACGAAAACCGCCAGATAAAAATACAATAGTTTCCGCGGAGCATGACGTCAAACCTATACCTAATAGGTGGAGTCCATGGAAGAATAATTATAGTAGACACTTACCAATGTACCGTCGAGTACCTAGCTAATACGATATAATATTTTTCACAGTTGTTATTGGAATGGACGAGAGGTGAGTGTTTTCTGTCGGAAAAATTAATAATAATATAATTATAACGTTATATTATACGTCTTATACCACCTGCAGTGTGCGTTTATTTCGGGCATGCGACTGGGTCATAAATCACAACTAGCAGAGGCGGGACTCGAGTTCCGATCGATAAATACATTACCTAAAAGGCACTCGGAATGTTATTTTTATTTTATTAACAGACTACGACGATATCCGTGCGAAATTTTCTAGGCTAGCATTCGAGACGTATTATTTCGGGGTGTCTCAATGTCTCTCATCTCCCCTCAAAATAAACGTCTTTAATTTTTTACGCGGATTTACGTCCGGATTATACTTTGATCCTCAAAGTATTCAGGTATGTTTACGAACATTTTATGTAGGTAGTTTTATTTATAATTAAAGACAAAAATTAAAAAAAAAAATAATAAATAATAATAATAATAAAAAAAAAAATTAATGGCCATTTTTGAGTAGGTAATCACACCGATAAATACGTATATAGCGCATACTAAGTACTTGTTATAATTTCCCGAGATAAATATTTTAATCTGTAAGGCTCTTGGAAAAATTGACGTAAAACAGAAAAAAAAAATGTAACGAAACACTTCAAGACGGGACTGGCGAAAAGGAACACAAAAGTAATAAACTCGGCTCTCGCTGTGATCCATCCCGTGTGTAGGGTATACGGTTTAATTTCGAAATTAATATTTTTAATGGATTTCATTTTTCTTATTTTTTTTTTATTTTTTTTTTGGGGGGGTTTTCGAAAATTACGTAATATTTTACCAGATTAATATAATCATTACCTACGTACCCTATATATATATATATATATATACTGTTGAAATTACGTTCTGTTCCATGAAGACGAAAAAAAAAATAATAAAATACAACGTTAATAATGCTCGTAAATATTTTGTCTGTAATTGCAATTTTTTTTTTCGCCCCGTTTCTAATATTCGTTATATATATACAGTATACACTAGTATATTATGTTTTACGCATAACTGTATGACGTAGAAAAATAACTTTGGCTCGTAGTTTGAATGTTGCACAAGAGGTAAAACGTATTTTGGATATTATTCCGACCTAGTATAATGTTATTTTCGAAAACTTTGATGCATAAAACTAGTTTTCATTAAGCTAATTACCCATTCCCCCCCCACCCCAATAACTCATTTTGAATAAACACGGAATAACGTTATACATACTCGAACACGTAAGTCCATGTACAAACTTCTATGGCTGTCGTATTTCATTATACGTTAAAGTAATACTCGCGTACATTTCGCTCGATGCAATATTTGTATTGGGTATAATATCGAACATTATTATTATTATTATTATTATTATTATGGAGTAGGGTTTGATATAGTATCGTAGTGTTATAATATTATATTATTTTACGTATTTGGAGGAGACCGGGGGGATACCTTGCCCGTTTCGAACTTATGCATATATTGAATTTATATATTATATATATTATTGCCATCATATTAAACTTAAGAGGACGTGATGCCCGTATTTGTTGTCTCCGTTTATAACTGATAATATACGAAATTCGCGTTCAGCGTTTGTGCCACAACTTTATCATATTATAATATTAGAGTAAATTAACTTTTACTAAATTTATAGGTGAAATCGTTGTCTGCGATGTAGCGTCGATTTTTTTTATTTCGTAATGATATATAACTAATTTCTAAAAACACTAATTAATTAAAATAGATACATTTTTCTTTAAAAGGCATAATTTTGAAAAAAAAAAAAAAACGATGCTACCACATAGATAATAATCTCGTATAAATAAATTTGGCAATAGGTAAATTTACTCGAATATTAAAAATGACAAAGTTGTGATACAAAATATGCTAAACGTAAATTTCGTATATTAACAGTTGGTTAGACGGAGACAACAAATACGGGTGTCATGTCTTCTATTAAGACTCGACTATCACAAAATACCTTACCTTCCCCCAACCATAATATTCTGATAACGTTAAGAATTGAAATTGAAATTTTAGTTTAGTATTATCTCTATACACGTTTATAGGTAGTTACACCGTGAGGAAGCATGATATATCGGTATTCTAGACAAACACCAAATGATGTATATATCTAGTAAGTAAGAATATAAATTGGCATCAACATTCAACACCTAGATTTCGTACCTGTATAATATAACCAATTTGAAAAAACAGTTTGGAGAGAAAAACGATTTTTCGGGTTACCGTCATAGATAAGAAATCCTTCTTCATACATAATATAGTAGATAAAATTACTATCGGTGTTTCACCATTATATTATATAACCGTTAATATAGGTATTAAGACGTGGTGTGTTTTTAGTTAAATATCATTCGTATAGTATGTTTAAAATATATACTATTATAGGTATTACTCTGAATAACGTTTATTGAATTTTACAATACAAAATATTATTGTCTGTGATATATAGAAATATTTTGCTAAATTACAAAATTAAGCACTTACTAACTAGCTTGGAACTACAATTTAAAACATTACTGCTCAAATAGTAATTTTTTCGAAAATATTATAACTTATATTCTTATTTTTAATTATTTATTCTTTATTCTTATTTGGTGGTTTTATTATTTTAGAACCTAAATTAAAACCAGTACCCACTCGTATTATTTACAGTTCACATTTTTTTGAACATAAATGGTAAAAGTTTTGAAATTGTTGAAATTACAATGAATACATTCTGTATGCTATTATTATATACGGTAATGGACATATTTCGCTAATCAACCTGTATGAAATGAACTTCTATCTAAACTAAATTATGTGTTATTATATAATAGTCAGATAAGCACCAAATTGAAATTTCACATGCGATTATAATACTATTATTAATTTAATGTACGAATTATTCGGTAGCAAATTTTATTCAAAAGATGGAGGGATATTTTTATTACTTAATTTTTTGATAATCACGCCAGCAAACACTACTAGTAAATAGCGAAAGAAAAACTAATTCAAATGGTTATTCCTTGTAATTCTTAAAATAATGGTTCTATAAACTTTAAATTATATTAGCATTAGTAATTAGCTAATGTATATACATTATAACTTTATATTGTTAATTTTTCTAAACTTTTTAAAACTTTTTTTACAGTAATTGTTATGTATATAACACTGAGTTCTGTCCAGAAAAGTTTCACTAAAAGGAAAAAGAACAACATTTGATTTTAATATCCTATAATTATTATCAAAAAATGTACTATAAATTAATGCAGTGACTGTAAATCTAATAAAGTATATATAAAATGAAAAATGCAAATTATATCTTTGAACCCTTTGTTTACTGTGTCATACCTAGTGAACATAAGAAAAAATGAAATATCCTATAAAACATTAACACAAAATAATAGAATAGAATAAATATTATAGTTTTAAAGAAAACTTAATATACGATAATTTACTAGTATATAAGAAATATTAATTACGTAATTACAAAATTATTTTGCCAAAATCCTAATGATAAAATAAAATCCATTAATTTTAGTAGCTATTCTATTGGTTATCATGTATTATGCAAAGGTAGTTTCTATATAAAATCTAAAATAAATTTAGCATTCATTTTTAGTAAAAATAATTTGATGTTAAAAGGAAAATTACATTTATTAATATATTATGTATTAGGTAGGTATATCATATCTAATATATACATTTATTTCCTTTAGTATATAGATATCTTATAAAGATAGTGATTCAAAATTGTTTTATTATATCTTATCAGGATAGCCGGAAATAAAAAAAAATAATTTTATAAACTAGTCACCATGTTTATTTCTTATCTAGATAAAAAAATGTTTACATTTCCCAACACTGTAATAAAATTAAATTTATGTGATAAAGATTAAAAATGTAACGTATAACCTATATATAGCTGATAGAGACTGAGGGACTTTAAAAAAGTAACCTAAACGTTTTTTATGTTAATTCGTATATTATGAAAGAATAATATTATTATTTTATATAATTATGTAGATTTATTATTAGGAAAATATACATTATCTTTTATCATTTAGAGTTTATAACATTTTACTTATGTCTTGTTTGTAAAATTTGTGTATATTATTAACAGTTAGGTATGTAATTCTATATAAAAATGTGATTAACATTGTTACCACAATTAACAATATTTTCAAGATTATTAGTATATACAGAACATAATGTATTCACTATATATTATACGCTAGACTCATTTTAAGGCGTTCTTAAAATTTCTATAGGAAATTATTAAGAAATTATAAGTAAAATACATATTTGTAAATTTAAAGATATTTAAATACCTATATTCTAAAATAAAAGTAATATTACAGTTAAAATATCTATTGTAAAATTGATAAAAGACAAAAAATTGAGTGTATGAAGTGAACCGTGTTCTGGGTTTTTATAATTTACTATTAAAAAAAAAAAGTTTGTGGTTTGAAAAAAAAAATAAATCTTTTAATACTTCAATATTTTTATTTTAAATTAATAAAATAAAACAACAGAAACAATATTCATTCCAAAATATTATTCTTTATCGATTTTTTAATAAGTAAGTGTAAAGGTACGTTTTCCTAGGTGTGTCTAGACACAACGTCCGGATGCCCATGTATGATTGTTTGGCTAAACGCGTCAGACGCTTTCGATTTTCAAAAAAATAAAAATTGTTACATGGAAAAATGATTTCAATAAGTTTATCATTTTTTGGATAACACGTAGTTGATTTTGATAAATGATCATAACACTTTTGCTCATCGAAGTGTGTACATGCGGTTTAACTTTTAGTGTACTTTTACTTTATATATTTATAAATGTGTTGTTCAAATTCATAGTTTTTTGATTAAATAATTCTAATAACAAAACGATGGATACTGTTTTGGATACTAAAAATCTTTTAATTAAGAATAGTTATAAAATCAAACTGCATTAAAAATAATACGTCACTTTTATACATAATACATTTATGGTTTTTACCGAAATAGTTATCTTTATAAATAGATCTTGCAAACAATTTATAACTAAATACCATTTTTTATTATTTTTTTTTATTTAATTTTTTAATATTATGAATAAAACATCAAATTCTATCTCAACTTTCAAATAAACATTTAGATTTATTGGTTCTATACTCTAGCATTAATAATATATAACATTATAAGTATAAAATTATATGATAATAAAAATTTTAAATTCAGGCTTAAGAGGACAGCATACCAACAATTTTTCAATGAAAAACTTCTATTAGCATTTTTCATTTTTATCAACTTACAATCGTGTTAAAAATTCGAAACAAAAACAAATTGTAGCTAACAATATTATCTAACGACTGAAAGATATTTTTGCTATACCTATGTATTTTTACATGTTTTATGAGCTGTTAAAATAACGATGTTTTTATTATTTATTTATTTTTAACAACTCATGAAACGTGTAAAACTGCATGTATCAAAAGTAGGCACTATTAGTTGATAAAAAATTTTGTTTTTTTTATCTTTGCACAATATTCTTAAGTTCATAAAAATGAAAACTGCACAAACATATTTTTTAACATATTACACAATTGAAAATTATATTGATACAAGACTAATTTTAAAGTACCCTAAATATATATTAAAATTTGTTTAAACTGATGGATTTTAGTTTCTTTCTAAATTTCATAAAAATTTCCTACACAAAATCCCTTATAAATCATGTGGCATTCTCTTAATAAATATACATTGACACCTCATTTTTGATATAATAAAGATAAAATATAATATAATTTTAAAATATACTTAATATATTAATAATAAATGTATTTAATAGTATTAACAACTATCAAATATTATTAGTAAAAAAAGTTCTGGGAATGCCTATGGTAGGTAGATGTTCATTATATATATATATATATATATATATATATTTTGTTCTTACAATCCATATTTTTTGATTAAATAATCCTAATATATTAACAAAATAACGGATAATTTTGTTCAAATCATTATATAAAATTAATATAAATAGCAATAGTTTAGTTTGTCAGTTATGAATAAAATGTACAATTTCAAAATATTTTAAATATACATAACAATTTGTAGAAGTATAATAATATGTTCCTAATAAATATAATAATATTCAATGTTTTTCTTTGTTCGTCTTTTTCGTTTTTGCTATAGGTAATTTTAAAGGTACTATAGGTATTGGTATTTAATTATTTAACTAACCTTGATGAATGCTTTCAAAGCATTGCAAATTGCTGTCAATACTTCAGGTAAGAACATCGATATTGTGTTGTGAGGAACTCTGAATAAATTCTCTAAAGACATTAGACTATCACCACTTGCTAAGTAATAACGCAGTGTTATTTCAAGTTTTGTTTTATTTGGAATTGCATTTCTCATTGGCGTATTTATTTTAGCTATTGCTGGAGTTGCCATTTTAAGAAGTTCATCAAATTTCAGCTGTGATAAACGCATAATGTTTCTGTCGGCAAGTTTGTTCAGACAATTATTTTATAAGTAAGGCAGATGCCTTTAATTTTTTTCATTGACTAGTCCACTCACGAACTCACTTTTTCTTTTTAGTATTTTGTACTTCATAAATAGAAATTAAGTTCTTCGGCTGATTCTGCACATGTAAGATGAATTATTCGCTTTACCAGCACGAAGTGACACGAAAGACGACATTTTTTTGACGGTTAATTATTTATTATAACATGCTATCAATATACTTTTTATAATAATAATAATAATAATAATTCTACTCACTACTCGCTACTTCAAATAACTCAGTGTGTGACAAGCTAGTCGCGGCGACTCGATGTGATGATTAGTCGTAGTGAATAGTCGCGGCGAGTAAACTCGCCTCGTATGACACGGGCTTAAGTGTATTAACTCTAAAATGTATATTACAGTTTTGGATAAAAATTATTTAATCATTGAAAAGCGTCAGTATAGTGTTTTTTTAAAATGCATAACTTTATATTAGTCTTGTGAAAAAAGCTTTTGAAAATATAGTGTTCTTATAAAGATGAAAGCACTATTTTTAAGCATTTAAATTTGAATATATTGTGGACTAACTATTAATATTGTCTCTAATAATATTGTGTTTTCAGTATCATACCACTTATTGGTAGTATAACATAATTATTTGAACTTTTGTAAATTCTGAGTGGGTAAGCTATTGATTTTATTATGATGTTTATTTTTTATTTTTATTACTGTGAACAGCTTTTTTTTTACCAGAAAGAGTCGAGTAGTAATTATTCAGTTTGTATGTTTATAATAGGTTTACTTGACTTTTTTTTTAGTCTCGAACATTGCAGACCATATAAAAAATTATTTTTATATAATATAGAAGTAGTTATATTAATTTTTATATTGCATATATTTGTATTCTTAGAGGACTTTAGGAATAAACACATATTTTTAAAACTGCGAATAAATGCATATTTCGATATAAAAAAATAATTTTTCAATAAGACAAAACTAATTAATAATTAGTAAACTCACATGTACGCGTTAATAGTATGGAACATATAAGTTCAAAAGATAGTTTGCCAGGTGATTGTGTATATTATTGATATGCACCCATTACCTTAGTCGATGTTATACACAGTTTTTTTGTCTTACCAACATGTGTTATCCGACAATTATAATGCAAGTTTATATCGTACAAATAAATTCAGAGAGTATGTTAATTATAACTCAAAATAATATTGAAATTGTTTAAATCTAATTAAATCTAAATTAAATTTTTTTATTACCTAAAATAAAACAAGTTTTATCAATATATATTTTTGAAGAATAATAAATTAAAAATATAATGTCATATATGTTTGTTTTAAAGCATATTTTGATATTTTTTGGGCATATTTGCATGTATTTTTTTATATTTTACAAGGTCGTTAGGAAATCCTAACCTTAATTATTAACGATAGCAAATAGAGTCTAGTTAGCAGTGGTGGATCGTGGCTTGGATGACGGGACGATTGCACCCCCTATTTAAATTATTAAGAAAAAAATTATTTTTTTTATTTAAAACATAGGTAAATAAAACTCACTCATATCGTTGTATATTTATAGTTACACGGTAAAAAATGGTTAATGTGGAACCGGCTAATATAAATTTTATGCATGTGCACGCGTACGTCCAAAACGCTCGATGATTACCTATATGTACTCGAGTTCAAACACGAAATTTTAGACGTATATATATTTATTTGAGAAATAATCTTCCAAATAAAATGATGGGTGTTTTTCAATGTAAAGCTGTTTGTTAAATAGTGATAAAAATAGGTGGTCGTAATAGTAAACTATGGAATAAGTCACACAGATTCACTTGATCGTGATTGGTCGATATTGTCAGCAGTTATTTGAAAAATAAATTGTGTTCTAAACAAATAGTACCGAACAATATTATTCGTCGAATAAGCGTTATCTCAACATTGAATAGTAAATAACTGTCCATTTTTTCTTATCTCTTCAATAACTTAGAATAAATTAGATCGAAAATCCGGGACTGAATATTTTTTTTATTTAAACTTTAGTTAGATACCATGCTGGGTTTATTATTAGAAATATAAAGTGAAAAATTAAGGTAGTGATAAATAATATGATACGTTTATATAACCAATGATAGTAACATATATATTTATTTTATTATAATTTTTTAATTTTGTATATTTTTTTAATATATTTTAATGGTGTTCTTTAATGTTTGTATTAAAGTTGCTAGTTCCTAGTTGCTATTTTAAACATGAAATTTTATGATTTTTTCATAAGCTATGATTGTTTCCTTAAGCATGAAGAATAACTATTTTACATGCGGTGTATGAATAGTGAATACATACACCATATACAGTGATATACAGTATATACATATTGAAATTATAGATTATGAACGGTGTGATAAAGCTTTTAAGTTTACGATGATGTTTATATATTTTATTTATTTTTAAGTCCAAGCATGTCACATATAGTAAATTCGCACCTATGAAATTGCTGCTTTAACAAGCTTTATTTTGTTTAAATTTAAAAGGTAAATAAATAATTAAATTAAGCTTGAAATATGAAGCTCCGCTCAGAATCGTTTTTTTTTTATCCAATGCAAGTATATAATATAATATCTACCATCAGTATCCTATCCGGTTTCCGAAGTTCTTCCACCCCTACCGACCGGACTTTTTAAATAATTTATTTTGATAAATACAATAATATTAATAATTATAAAGTACATTTTTATATTATATATTTCGTAAAGAAATTTTTTTTTTTTTGTGTAAAATGTAAGTAAGAGTGATAGGGATTTATTCAATAACAAAATGATCTATAATGCAGATTTCAGTAGCATCATTAGGTTTTATCAGATGTGGTATCATGTTAATTGTTAAACATTACCATAACGGCCAAATGTACGTACGTTTTTATATTTTGTTATAAAATGATTTTGAATTATTTTAAATTGTAACATTCATACTATCGCATTGATAATATTATTAGATTTAAAATAACATAATAATTATTGACGGGACAAATATCTATTGTTCAAATCCACTATTGAAGGGGAGTTAATTGAATTCGTTTTACAGTTTTAAATGATTGTTGTAGTCACAAACAATTGGCATTTAACAGTATTTTTATTGAGGAAACTATCATTGGACATTATTGTTATTTGTTATTGTTTTGTTTGGTAGCTTTGGGCCAGTTTCTTTAGTGCTTAAATGCATTTTCCAACGGTTTAGAGATTTTGTTCGAGGACATTAATGATACTAGATGGAGATGGGAGTTATCAGTATTTAAGCATTAGTAGGATCTTCTGTAGTTTTTCGTTAGCCCGAGTTCTGTACCTACTTAATTGTTTTTTTTTTAAATTTTATATACTTGATATACATAACACAATAACGTGTACCTACACACATTAAAGATTGAAACCAATATGCGATATTAACGTTAATTAATAATAATATTTACCTTAATTATTATATTGATCATATGATTTTGTAATACAGTGTCTTATAATAATACAAGGATTTTTTATCCTACAAAAAATAATGAAATATTTTCATAAAAAAACAACGAGCCGTCTCAGGACACTTGAAAATGTAGAACACATTGTACTAACCTCGGAAAAAACGCCATAAACAATTTGGCTCAGAATTTTTCCATATAGTTATGATACTTATTGAATAGTGTACTTGAGACCTCTTGTAAAAATATTATACAATATTATACTAATATTTTTAAATTTTCATCTAATACAATACATAATTAGGTATGTGTGAATTTTTTTCACGGAACTTGGCCTACTTTTGTTTCAGTAGAATATATTTATTTGTGCAAATTTTTGACAGGGCCGTTCAATGGGGAGGTATGGGGGGTTCACCGCCCAACTCCGAAAGTAGTCGGGAAGATTAAGCAAACTAAAGTTCAATCAGAAAAACAGACATAGTCGGCAAAAGTAGAATTAAGTATTTTAAAATTTAGTTGGAAAATTATGTTTCAATGGAACATTTTTCGGAATTTTAAATATGCAAAATAATAATTATTAGGATTTTAGTCACATTTTACACTCGTTATCACAATGGGCTAACGTCAGGCGAATTCCCAAGGGACCGTTAAAATTGTCCTGAAAATTATATAATCGAATAAGCACTTAAAAACTGTACGGAATATTGTTTAACGGAGGGCTCTCAAAATGTCAACCATCAAGCATTTGCGAGGAACCCATTTTTAAAAATAAAACTTCAATCTTTCATTTCGTATCAGTCACACATTTTTATTATTATTATTATTATTATTATTATTTCGAAAATACGCAAAATGTTACTTTCTCGGTTAACGGATAAGGTTAAATGTAAAACTGTAATTGTACGTTTCAATGGCCTACAAACGCAAATTTAGTGTTCATAAATTTACCATACATAATATGAATAATTATATTTACATCACATATAAGTGCAAGTGTATAAAATGAAATAGATGCATTAAACGAGAATGCAAAGCGCACCTAAAAGTATCAGATAACAACGGCATCATATGGACGTCATATCATTTACAACGCAATCATCACGATCATCCCGCAGACAAAGAAAATAAACTCGAACGTCAAACAATATTATAGTAATAATCTTAAACGAAAGATGGCCGAATGTATGTATATTGTCTAATATATATATATATATATATATATATATACATATGAATGGTTACGTTTTTCTACTGACATGGAAAAATGGAAAATGATCCAAATTCAATTACAATCGCAAATGTATCTAATCTCATATAAAACATAATAAGACGTATATGTTTCAAGTCAGAGCATCTGTATTTTTTTTTTTTTTTTAAATGTCTCGTAGCAGCATTGCGAATATATTATACGAGATGCGTATTAATCAAAAACCCGTGTTCATATAAACACGTATAGAGAAAACTTATTGTTACAAGTAAAAACAATGCGAAAAAGAAACTATTATACAAATAAATAATTTAAACGTCAGTGAAATAACAAGATTGTTGCAGGTAAATAATGTGTGTAAAGTAGAGAAAGGCCATCCTTCACTTTCATCAACAATTGTGTAGGTATAAATAATATTTTGATTACCTAGTAAAAACATATTCGGTATAAGGGGATGCCAAACTTTCATTTTTATGTGGTCCTGTAGTGGTTTCTGTAGACAATTTTCAAAAAAATAAAAAAAGTGTAATCAAACATAACAATTATAGAATGTTTAAATGCATTTTAAAAAGTCTATAAATTGTCCCATTTCGTATCATCTTTTATTATTATGTAATCACGACGTTTTTTCAAAAACATGTTAACAAAAAATTAACAAAAAGATATTTTAAAAATAGTTTAATAGTTAAAATATCTATTATAAAACATTTGATATACGATATTATAGGGTTTTTAATTATTTTTTATCCTTAAGAAATATCCACACTAGTAAATATTTACGTTGTGCGTCGAATGTAAATGCGCTGCAAAAATTTACGCCGAAAATATTTATAAAAAAATATAAATAATTGGTTTTTTTCTAAATAAATAATTACGTCGTGCGCCGTGTGTCCAAAATCAATACGTACGTGATTAATTTGTATAGGTATTGCTATTAGCATACCTATAATTTCGGTTTTCTGCTATCGGTTTCTCAAACGTTTGTCATACGTTTTATCGATATTTTCTCCAATATTATTATTAATTTATATTAAATTAAATCTATTCTATATATAAAAATTAATTTGAACAAGGGAGATATTTTTATTATAATCAATGTATCAAACATAATAACAGAATATACAATTTACGTTTTATTAGTAACATGAAAAACTAACTATGAAATTAATTTTATAAACTATAAATAAATCGAGTAAGCACACAGAGTGGTTTTTCAAACCAATTTGTATAACATCGCGAGCACCAATGAGAATTTTTTTTTGATCAAAATAAACGATTTATTATCGTTCCAAAATGTGCAATGCACCGCAAGTGTCCTTTCCGACGAGCAGAGTGCGTCCATCCTTAACTCGCCGTTTTTTTAAATGTTTTTTGATGTTTATACTACCCATATACTACGATAAAACATCAGGGTAATAGTAAACGAGTTAATAAGTTAAAAGTTAAGTTAATTTTAACTTTTAACTTAACTTTTTATATTTAATTTCTGTTAACTTAATTTATTTTTGGCTATATTAACTTTTAATTAAGGAGTTATTTTTAATTAAAACTGAGTAAAGTTAATTTTGAAATAATTGATACATTTTGATTTCATACATATTGTGTCTATTGTCAAAGTGGTTGAATAAAAATAAAGTGGTTTTTGTCGTTTCTAATAATTCTTGTATTATAAAAATTATTTATTTCCCGAAAATATAAATAAAACAAAAATAACTGTATATTATATTTATGTAATAATCCACCATAATATAAATTGAGGAATACATTCGATTTTCAACCAATAAACAATATTTAGATAGACCTAATTTGCAATGAGAAATTTCCATTTGTTAGAATTTTGAAGAAATAGGTATAATAGGTATTATACCGGCTAATTAAAATTTTTTATGAAACTATTTGTTGTTAATTTAAATTAAAATTATTATAAATATATTGTAATGTTTTCAACAATATCGTGTTAATGGTTATTAGACGTTATTAAAACGTTTAAAGCGAAAAATAACAGTATTGCCAAAAAAATAATAGATACCTACCTAAATATATATATTTGTATACGGCAATTAATGTTATATATTGACTCGTACAAGGCAAAAAAAAAAAAAAATCAACTTAACTTAAGTTAATAGGCTATTTTTTTTTTACCTTTACCTACTTTACTTTTAACTTGACTTAGGGCCGATTTCACCAAAAATGCTCTAATCGTGATTAAAGTAATCGCGATTAATAGTTAACCGTGATTTAATTAGATTTGGATTTCACTACGCTAATCACGGTTCCCCTAAACACGATTACGGTAAT
>JAIPRL010004815.1:0-35590 GCA_025469235.1 Pemphigus obesinymphae | reverse complement strand
ATGGCCACCGTAAATTTTTATTTGGTACATTACCTATATTGGTTATAGATAGGTACATAAATAGTTATGAGAAGCAAAACAATTTTAGTTTATTAATGAAATAATCTAATGCAAACAAATAAATTATAAATAGGTAAGTTTATAAATAAAATAAGCTATTTTTAAATACACAATATAATTATAAAAATAAAATCAACACTGGCAATCCTTAGGAAATTAATAACTATGCAAAATAAAGACATATAAAATTACATTTGTTAGTCTTATTTAAATTTTTCAAACACATCAACAATACCAGGAAAGACAGCCCAGACAAGACCAGAAAGATTTTGTCTTATGCTTGAAACATGGCTCTGGCGATAGAAATTTATAAAGTATATCAGCTAAGTCAATTGCTATATGTTACCGTCTACAAATAAATATTCTGTATTTTCTTCATTACCGGTTTCAAAATATTGCACTTCTAATTTGGTTTCGGATTATTTGTTTTTTTTTTTGTTATCTGATACAACTCTTTTATTCACTTTGTTAGCTTTAATTTTTGCTTTTTCATTTTTTTTTCAACTTCTTTTTTTTTTCTAGTAAAGTTAATTTTTTCTGTTTTTTTTTTTTTTGCTTTTTTTCTAACTTATCATTGTCTTTTATTTCATGAAATTCAATCCATTTATCAAATGTTATACAACTACACTTGGAGTGTAATATTTTTTTATAGTAGATTTAGGTTGCTGTTGTACTGGCTACTTTAATATTATCGAATACTATAGCTAAAGATCTTTTTACTGGCATTATTAAACTTATTTAAATATAAAACTAATTAAACTTATTAAATATAAAAATATTAGAAATATGTACCATTGTCAATGATTTTTAATGGTAATTGTACTTTATTAGGAGAATACATAAATCTTTTTGGAGTACCTAGTCACAATTTTCATTTTTATTAGTGCCATATTAACAATCTAAATAAATAATCGAATACATTTTATTAGGTACTTAAAATACTATTTGTTCAAAAAAGTCATGACATGGCCATAAAAAGAAACACCTATGCGCCCACCTATGGCCACTAGTATGGCCATAGGCGGGGGTTTTGAAAGAAATAGTTTCCTCAATGGCCACCCAAATAAATATATTTAAAAAGCAATATATTTAAAAATAACAGTATGTATATATTATATGGAAAATAACTTATTTGGTTGTACAGGAATAAATATATTAGGTTGTTTGCAACAAAAGATTCAGACATTCTAATTTTTATTTTCCTTAACATTTTTGCTAAGAAAATCGTGAAAAATTGATAACACATGTTAATAACGTATGTTATATTGATAACTCATATAAGTTTTGAAAAATATTTTTATAGGGTTGTCAAATTACATTGTTATTACACATTAGTCCATACACTGTATATATATCTAAGAGTGCAACAATATCCATATGACATCAAATTACAAAATTACACTATTTACAAAATAAATAAAAATTGCTGGCCATAGGTGGCAACTCCACCCTACTTAATATTTAACCAGTTTAAATAAAGTTTATCTATATTATGTTTATATTTATTTTAAATTAAATTGTTTAGTGAAGAAAGCAATTGTGAAAATGAAATAGTGTTGGGGCATAATTTTAAACAAGAAGTTGTTGAGAAATATTTAACCAAACCGGATAGTTTTCGACAAATTCCTGGTCCTAATGATATCAGTCAAATTGTAGGCGAGGGTCCTACTCAGCCTAAACTAAAAAAGTATCCTTAAACTATGTATGGTGTAGGCAGGACGAAAAGGATGAGAAGTTTAAATTCCAATTGGTTTGAACTTTTTAAATGGTTAGAATATAGCAAAGTTGAAGATTCTGTATACTGCTTTCCTTGTAGATTTTTTTCAAATAAGTTAAAAACTAATTTAGACTGTATCTATAAAAATGCAGGTTACAAAAATTGGAAAAATGCAATGTCTGCTAAAGGATTCCCTCTTCATGATAAATCTGATGAACATAAACAATGTTTACTATCTTGGGTGGAATATAAAAAAAATATAAAGAATAATAGTTCAGTTTTATCTCAAATTTCGGACCAACATGAACGTATAGTAATGGAAAATAGAAGATATATGAAGGCAATCATAATTTCATTAAGAATGCTGGCAGTTCAAGGACAAGCTTTAAGAGAACATTTTGAAAATGAATCCAGTTTCAATAGAGGGAATTTTATTGAGGCAATGAGTGCTATTAGTAATTTTAATGATGTAGTTACAAAAAAAATGAATGGACCTAAAAATGCCAGATATTTACATCATTCAATACAAAATGAAATCATTCGTATTATGTCCACAATGGTTTTAGCTAAAATTTCCAAAGAAATAAAGGAATCAATTTTTTTTGCAGTCATGGCTGATGAAACAAAAGATGTATCTAAAACAGAGCAGCTATCAATTGTAGTGAGATATTTTTTTCAAGGTGAAATAAAAGAGAAATTTTTAGGATTTACGCCTCTAAAACATTTAAATGCTCATACTTTATTTTTGCACATAACAAGTTCTAAGTAAATGCAATATTGATATCAACAACTGTGTGGCACAAACATACGACGGAGCAAGCGTTATGCGAGGAAGTATTAATGGCATACAAGCAATTTTTAAAAAAGAAGTCCCTCAAGCTATATATACTCACTGTGCAAACCATAGACTGAATCTAGTTATAGTTGATGTTGCGAAAAATATTTGAGAAGCAGATTTGTTCTTTACTTTGTGTCAAGAATTATATGTTTTTTTTTCTAGTTCTGTAATTCATTCTAAGTTTATTGAATTACAAAAAGAGGTATTTAATACAAAAAAACCTGTAGAATTAAAACATCTATGCCTAACAAGATGGTCTTCACAAATGTATTGTTGTAAAGCTTTAAAAAGTACACTTGAAATTGTTTTGTTGCTTTTAAATAAATTATAATTTTCAAAAAATAAGGAACATTCTCTTGAAGCTGAAGCACTGTTAAGAAAAATTGATTTCAATTTTGTATATTTACCCGTTATGAAAATATTAAAAACTTAAAAATTGAAGATGTTTTCCTATTTCATAATTTTTTTAAGGAATATGAAATAGCATTTTCAGAAACATGTAAACTATGCTCCATTGCTATTACAATACCTGTGTCATCAGCTGAATGTAAACGAACATTTTCATGTATGAAGCGTGTAAAAAATTATTTGAGAAATAGTTTACTAAACACTAATCTCACAAGTTTGAGCATCATATCAATCGAAAAACGAGAAACAAAATCAATTGATATTGATGATATAATCAATAAATTTGCAGATGCACATGAAAATCGTAGAATTATTTTAAAATAGATAATATAAATATTTTAATAAGCTAATAATAAACAGTAATAAGCTCATTGTTCATATAATTTGTTTTTTTTTTGGGGGGGGGTATATTTTCATTTTTTAATGGGCCGACCTTATAATTGCTGGCCTCCCATTGGCCCTACCTAGAAAAATATCCTGGCGCTGCCACTGTAACGTAAGTCTAATGAATTTAGGACTATGAATTTAATGCACTATAAAATTTTAAAAATGCATTCAAAATCCCTAAAAATGCAATATATAATATATAAAATGCCAAAAATGCACTAAAATATGCACTTGATTTTTTTTTTAATTCACTGAAAATCAAAATTTTAAAAATTCACTAACGAAAGACGAACGTCGAACAGGTACTAAACGACAATAAGTACCTAATCGTTTACGGATGCCTGCTTACTCTGGAAATTCACTACAAACATAATCTAATCCCCTTATGTTATCGAATCGTGTTTAATAAAATGCTGTACTTACACAATTATACAACATATGTAAAATATTTTAAAACAAGGATATTGTTTATAAAAATATATATGTATGATGTATATACAGCCTGTGTAAATTTAAAAATATCTAATTCATAAGATGTGTGTAAAAATATTCATTAGTGGAAATTCATAAATAAAATACCATAAAATGAACTAAAAAAGAAAAAAAATTACCTAAAAATGAGAAAAAAATTACTTAAAAAATTGCAAAATAAAATTTCAAAATAGAATTCGTTGTTACATGACTCGAATTTTGTGTTAAGAATACTACGTTTTATAATCAGCTAAAAAAAAATGCACTTTCCTACAAATTTACAGTCCTAGTAATATATATATATAATAATACAACAAAAACCTACTCCTAAATACATTTCTTTGGATTTTCAAATCGGTTTATTGGAAAAATTAAAATTTCAAACGTAATCATTTTTTTTTTTCTGAATCTATAGGAATATAAAAAAAATTGTGGTTGCTATTTAAAAATTAAAAGTTGATACCTCTATTTCATTAAATAAGAGGGGGGTAAATTTAGAAAAATATCTTAAAATACGAATATTATAATTCATACTAATGTACAATGATCAGAACTTGAAAAATTTCACTGAGGCGGAAAAAATACGCCTATCCATATGTTCATTCTATAGGTAATTAGTACTTTAAAAATTTCATTTTTCGATTTTCCCAGTTACTTATATTTTCAGGGAGTTTTTTTTAACGTGATCCCAAAACTTTATTGAAAAAGTATAACAGTCATAAATATTAATAGATAAAATAAATTTTATATTTTATATTTTATATTTAACCTAACCAACGAACAAAGAACTTTATTATTTTGTATTGCAGTACACGTTGTTGTATATCTGGCTTTATATATGTGTGCTATATAAAAAAGTATTATAGTAAAAAAAAAGGCACGCAACAATTACGTTAAAATTTTAAAAATTACCTATTTAAATATTATATTGACCGACCCCAAATAGTTGGGGGAGAAGGCGAAGGAGAAGAAGAAGACCTATTTAAATGTTATACATTTAAAAACACTATATATCTTTTATTAATTGTAAAAACTAAAATTATAATTTAATAATTATTACATATTCAAATACATATTTTTAAATGAATATTCAAAATATATTTTTTTATATTTAATATATAATGTTTTGCGTCTTACACGGAAAGACGAGGGCAGTAGTTTGGCCACCGCTGTAATATACTAACTGACTCTAAAATTAGGGCTGCTAAAAAATATGGGATTCGCCGTTCCAGTCAAGCTCGAATTACTTATGTTCCGTGTTTATTGTTTATAATTTACAAAAAGAAAAACCATAATGAATATTTTTAAAAACGAGTCTTGCCCTCGGAGAGTACCTGCGAAGACCTCAGCGGGCGAGGTATAATATTTTTACTTTATTTATAACTAAATAAGATTTACTCAATTATAATATATTGCCTTTGTACCTACTTAAGCCTTTTATTGTTTTATGTTGCCGTATGCATCAATTGGAGAATTTTACGCATCGACAACATCAATAGAGAAATTGATGTATACGACAATATATATATATATATATATATATATATTATTATATATATTATTACAAATAAATGATACATCTATTAACTAGTACTATCCCTTGAAAACCTTTATGGTAGGTAAGTATAAACTTGTGAACTGTGAATATACATTTTACAATAATATAATTTTACCCGTGTGTTATTTAATGAAATTTAATTTATTAGTTTTAAAAAAATCCATGTGTTAAAATTAAATTATTTTAATCATGATATTTCGTCGTTGAACAAAATATTCCGTCGCCGAACTACTGTGCGCGATGGTGCACAAGTGTGCACCGGCGTAATATACCAACGATTAGAGAACTTTATATTTGTATTTTATCTTCGTCTTTAAGTGTATTTTATTCATTTGTGTTGCCGTACACGTCGATAAAGAAATAATTGGCGTATACGACAATGTATAATATGTTAGAGATGAAGGATACTTTTAAGTGATCTCTCGAAAATCTGAATACCTATTGTGTCTAGTATGGATATCCAATTTTTAGTTTTTGACCAGAGCAAAAAAAAAAAAGATCTCTTGGTTTACAATGATCGTTAATTGTTTTTTATGGCTATCACTTTTTGACTATAAGACTGGTTTTAGTCGTGATACGTATACATTTTTTGGTAGTAAATTTTATCATAATGACACTTAAAAGATTTTTTTTTAGATTTTTCAATAAACGTGCAAGAAAAGACTACCCAGAAATGATGGAAACGGAAAATATACGCACTCGTCAAAATCGATCATAGTTAATTTCTCATAATTCCGAAAATAATGATATTATAAAACCTTGAAATTTTCACTGTGTATTTTACTACCTATATTATATTATCATCGTATAATATTTTTAATGATATGATTTCACGATTCAACTGCCGATTTAACATAATAAATAATAAATATATACCTATATGTATTATATATGTTTAATATAATTAATACACAATAAAAAATTTCCGAATGATCAGTGGTTAAAGTGAAGAGGAGCGGAGGGGGACGGCGTCCCCCTTCTTTGCTGAGCTAAATTTTGGCGTTCCCTTTAGTCAAAATAATTTTAATCATAATAATGACATGTAGGTAAATACAATAAAAGTAAAAAATATATATATTTGGTGTATAGGTAACGCAAAAACGGGTAATGAATGATGAAACACAGTTTTATAATATGACCGTACTGACGAAAATAGGTCTATATTAACATAGACTGATTTTTTTGATTTTTTATTATTCATATAATTTTATTAGTTTCATAATATTATTAAGTATATTTTAAAATGGATACATTATATTTTATCTATATGTAATTAGATGTTAATGTATATTTATTAAGAGGACACCACACAACTGATTTTTAAAGGGTTTTGTATAGGTAATTTTTATGAAATTTAAAAAAAAATGAAAATCCGTCAGTTTAAAAATGTTTGATTATACTTTTAGAGCACTATAAATATAGTCTTGTATCAATATCATTTTTAATTGTCGTGTAATCATGATATTTGTTAAAAAAAATATGTTTACGCATTTTTCATTTTTAGCAACTTGGGAATATTGTAGAAAGATGAAATAAAAAATAAATTATAAAAAATAATATTTTCTAGCGACTGATGGAGCAGATTTTTGATATATGCATTTTTACGCGTTTAATGAGTTATTCGAAAAATTTATATTTTAACAGCTCAAAAAATATGTATAAATGAAAATATCAAAAATCGGATCCATCATTCGCTAGATAATGTTATTAGCTATAATTCATATTTCTAACATGTTTGTAAGTTGATAAAAATTAAAAATGCTAAAGCAAGTTTTTCATTGAAAAATTGTTAGTGTGGCTCTTTCTTAAGACTGAATTTGATTTTTTTTTTTTCATATAACATGATACTTTTAATATTATATATTATGAATGCTAAAGTATATAGTATCTACCAATAGATCTAAATAGTTATTTGAAATTTACGATAAAATTTGTTGTTTGTACATAATATAAAAAAATTATATAAAACAAGTTAATGAATGGTATTTAGTTATAAATTGTTTGCAAGGTCTCTATTATAAAAAAAACCATTTCGGTAAAAACCGCAAATGTATTATGTGTAATAATTACGTATTATTTTTAATGACAATTTGATTTTTTTTACTGTTCTTATTTCAGAGATCCTTAGTGTCCGAAAAACTTCAAATCAAAATTGAATAAGGTTTAACGGTTCAAGGGACGCTTTTTTTTTTTTTACATAAACTTTAGTCACCCCTGCAATTATTTTCCACTTTAACCACTGCGAATAATATAATAAAACGGACTCCTTGGAAACACAGTCAATATACTTGCTACCTACAGTAACTAAATGTAAGACAGACATTGCCATATATTTCTATAATGTTGTTAGTCCAAACCAAACACAGATGGTCTGGGCCACTGTGCAACGATAAAATATGTAAACCAGTTTGCCGTTTTCTATCGATTCTGCTTAAATTATGGGTCCATTAACTTGCCCCCCTCCCACGTCGAAATTTAATAATTTGACTGGACCATGCGTTTGTACTAAGTTTATACCGGATTGTGCCATATTCACTTTAGTTTGTACTGCAACAGTTTTCCTACAATCGACAATTAATTAGGAACAAACAATTAAGAATTGGTCAATATGTAAACTATGTTACTAAGTTTATAATAGCCCATAGGTTATCTCCATCAATACAATTTTTTTTTTTTTACTTCATTACTCTATTATTTCTATTTTTATCTATTAGAAAAAAATGTAATTATAATTATAATTTCATAACACGGTCAACCTATTAGGGATGTGTTTTTATGATTAGAATACTTTGAAACTGAATACACTAAAAATAAATGTATTTTTAAAGGTAAAAATATATCTTATATTATATCGTGGTTCATAGTTTCATACCTAAGTGGTAAAACATTATCTTGTATTCATATGTATTGGTCAATCCATCAAATATAAATAATCAAATCATGAAAAATAATAAAATATTTATATTATGGTGATATATTAAAAAAATAATACAATTTCATGTACTTAACAGTTAACACTATTGTTAAAGGCACTAGGACTATGCTATAAAAAATAGTACTGTCCTAGAAAAAAAAGTATGTCTAATCACTATAAATACACTTCTAGGCACCTAACTATATTAATTATTATTATAACAATAAGTAAGAAATATTGGATAAACTTACCCAACTAATTATATTTGACAGGAATATCATTTTACTTTTAAAATCATAATATTAAGTACTTATAAAATGCATAAGTAAGTTAAATTTTATTGAAACATTTTTCTTATTTAAATGAAATAACAATAAATTTTAATATTATTAAGATAGGTTTAAACTATAATATAAACTTATTAAGAAAAATCAAAAAAAAATAATTGAACATTAATTATCTTTTATGATTTATATTAACCTATTTAACCTAAACTCTAAAATAATTTATTAAATTCATTGTTGTTATTATAAATATTAATATTATTATTGAACATAATATATTATATATGTGTGTGTACAAATATATTAGGTACTATATTATATTTGGTTAAATTATTTTGAATTGTTTTTTAATATTACATACTGTATAAGGAATAGAAAAGGCTTAATTTGTTTTCATTACCTAATATTTTTAATTGTTTTATGATTCATAATTATTTATCTAATGAAGTTTTTATTGATTTTTAATTAGGCAGTAAAATATTTTAAGAGATTATTAGATTAAAAATTTTGAAAAAGAAGCAATAGATTGAGTTAAGTGGAATTTAGGTGTGGTCGATATAATAAGGGTAAAGTGTTTGAGGGTAGATAGATAGATTGTAGATAGATACTTTTAAAATTAATTTTAATTAATTAGATTTGCATCTCTTATGTATATTCTTGATAATTGCCCATATGAAACGCCTTAAAATTAGGCACGACACTTGAATTTTATGGGCCTACGTATAAGCAATAATTATTTTAATTATAATTTCACAAAATTAAAATTAAACAATATATATATATGGAAGAAAAATTGCAAAAAAATGTTGAAAACCGTTAAAAATATACAGCTTGCATACCTATATAATTCTATTTCCCGAATCCTCTATATATTGTGGTAAACAAATAGGTTACAAATTAAGAAAATAAGGTTACAAATGATTTCGAGCGGTTTTATGAACTTGGGGGGGCTGGCCCCCCATGATAAAAGTGGTCATAGCTCGGAAACGGTGAGGTTACAAATTATAAAAAGTTGGTTACAAATAGGTTACAAATTAAGCTTAAAAGGTTACAAATTGTTTCGAGCGAGTTTATGAACTTGGGGGGGCTAACTTCACACTGAGAAAGTGACCATAACTCGTAAACGGTGAGGTTACAAATTATAAAAAGTTGGTTTTAAATAGGTTACAAATTAATAAAATAAGGTTACAAATTGTTTCGAGCGATTTTATGAACTTGGGGAGGGGCTGGCCCCCCATGATAAAAGTGGTCATAACTCGGAAACGGTGAGGTTACAAATTCTAAAAAGTTGGTTACAATTAGGTTACAAATTAAGTAGATTAATATGAAATTTGTTTGAAGCGGATCAGACGATGTCAGGGGGCTACCGTGAAGTTAGCCCCCCATCGAGAAACGAGCTGTATCTCGTAAACTACGAGGTTACAAATTATAAAAAGTTGGTTACAAATTAAGAAAATGAGGTTACAAATTATTTTGGAGTGATTGGGTAACATGGGGGGGCCAACTTCACACACTTGAATAAATAAGCTTTTTTCTTTTTCTAAAAGTTTCATTAATTTTAATTTTTCACCATCATCTATACTAATATGTGAGACTTCCCAAACTATCTGGTTAATAGTAACTGATCCAGAAGTTGTAGAATCAGCTATTTTAACTAAAAGAGGATTTTTATCACTATTACATCTTGTTAAAATTAATTCCAATCGAGAATTAACTAAAATATTTTTTAAATCTTCAAAAAATCCCAACCAATGTTTCAGTGGTGTGCATGTACTAAACTCACCTGTTGTATTTGTAATGTTTGATTTCGATTGGAAATTCCAGCCTGCATTTAAATAACAATAGTTATCTGGAGTACATGATAAATTTATTTATATAAGCGAACTAGTTACATCGAGAAGACGGGTACTGTCTACTTCAACACCGTTTAAATGTTCTCGTACATGGGATATATGGATGATACTCAATTTTAGTTATTTTTGAATCCATTGATAAATTAGAATCAATATTTACAATATCACTCTCAGGCATTTTTCGTTGATTGATATCCCAAGTCTTTTAGAATTTTTTTATTTTTAACTTTTAATTTATTTAATTTTTTATTTGATGCTGATGGATGTAAATCAGTTTTACTACTAGTGAATTTACTTAGTGGTGAGATCTTTATATTCATATTATTACTGAATTTTAAACCCATTTTAAGATTCACAGTTTCTAATATATAAAACAACTGTTAATTTCTCGCTAAAGTTATGAACAGGTTTATGGTTTTGATCAACTAAACTGATATTTATTGAGCGGATATTTGATGTGTTTAACTTGTAATAAATTAGGTTTGCTGGTATTTCAACCACTTTCGTTCCTGTTCTTTTGCTCAGGAAAAATTCGTAAATTGAATGAAAAGGATTACTATTACTGAATGAGTCTTGCGCTTTATCACACATTACTTTTATAAAATTAATATGGTTTATATTAACTGCTCTCTCTGATCGAAGAATTTTACCGTGTGAACTAAAATAATGTTGTTTATTAAATCCTAATACCGATGCCAAACTGTTTTCAATATTAAAATCTATTTTCTTATTATATTTAATGTGACATCTAAAGTCATGTTCATTAACTCACATATAAAAGTCAATACCTGCTTTTTCCACTTGATTTTTGATTATAAGAAGTCTTAAAATATCATTCTTAATATCTTCAATTTCATAACAACCACTCCCAATTTCTATATCCACATTTCGGAAACTTTTTCCATCCTCATTTAATACATACATTCTCATTCGGTTATTCATCTCATTAATATTCGGAATAGTATTATACGTCTGTAAACGAAGCAATGCTATTTCAGACTTTTTATTTGTATTTATTGATGGGAAATAATCTGCAGATAACGATGTTTTGTTCGCTTAAAGTGATTGATTCACGCATTGTAAAAATTTAAGGCATAAATGTCCACAAATAAATGTATTATAATTTTGATATTTTGTATAATTATATAAATTATTACACCCCCTAAAATATTTTTGAACTTCAATTGGAGGTGCAAGATCACCAAAGCTATCAAATTAGATAACCATGTCTTTATGATTATAATACGCTACCCAATGACTCCCGTACCAGATGATGTATCCAAGTTTATAACTGTACATTCAACAGCATACGGTTTTTTCGGTAGATGAAAACACTCCGCGGAAATGATTAATTTTTAACTTTGCAGCTTAATTTATAATGTCTTGAGTCGTAAGAGATCTATCAGGTAGCGTTTCAATTAATTTTTTTTTTCTTAATAACATTTTTATTTTTCACCACAACACCTTTTCCATTCAAGTATAAACCTTTTCCGAAAGGAGAATTTAGATAAAAACCATTAAATAACTTTTTTTCTTGAATTTTTTATAGTATTGTACTTATGCAGATGAGGCACCTGAAGCTAAACTACCTAAAGCGGATAACCCAGTAAGCATAGATATAAGCGGTATAGCACCTCCTGACTGGTTAGGACATAAAATGATTCCATTATTCTTTTTGGATTTTCTTTTAGGTATTTTTCTTTTTTTTCTATTTATCACTACTTTTTTAAAACCCATACCCATTTTTTGTTTAGCTTTCATAGCATTCATTACCGCGTAGGCTACCTCTTTTTCTTTTAAATTTGTCCTTGATTATACTCTTTCTCAATCACGGTTTTCTAATACTATATTATCTGCTTTATGTCTATATTTTAAGTCACTAGTCTTTGAATATACAATATCATGATCTCGACACGCTGAATCTAATACCTTTATCTCCAAGAGCCAATCTTTTTTCTAATTTTGTACCCGGTCCACAAAATTGATAGCTTGGTACATAAGCTTCAAATGGTAGCCTATTTATAGCAGTTTTTAAAAAACCTTTACCAGTCTTATTCGTCTCTGACTTATATGACGAGCACATGTTATATAAAATTATATAACATATATATAATTGAAATATTTACAGTGTTTATATACAATGCGTTTAATCGAGCAGAATGATAAATTAAACGTAGTAAATGTAGATGTACAGATAATAAAAAAAAACCCTCAAGATATGGTTCGTTATTACCTGATAGCATAAGTGGGATAATGGTAGGACCTTCTAGATCAGGAAAAACAAATGTAATATTTAATCTCATTACTCATATAGATGGATTAAAATTCGAAAATGTTTATTTGTATACAAAAATACCTAATCAGGAAAAATATCTTCTGTTGAAAAAAATAATTCACGATATTAAATATGCTAATTTATTTACTGAATATGAACAAGTAATTAAACCGAATTTAGTGAAACAAAATTCAATTTTCATATTGGATAACGTTATTTGTGATAATCAAACAACACTTATTCGTGAATTTTTTAGTATGGATAGACATTCAGGATCTAACTCAATATTTTATTTAGCTCAAACTTATTCAAAAATACCGAAACAATTAGTTAGAGATAATACTAATTTTCTGATAATATTTAAACAGGATGATACAAATTTACAGCATATTTTCAATTATCATTGTTCCGCAAATATGAACTTTTCAGAATTTCGTGAAATCTTTCATTTTTGCTGGAATTACCTATAAGCTATAATGATTGTGAGTTCGTCGTTATTGATAAAACCAGTGAAATATATAATGGAAGATACATATCATGTATATATACATAATGTATGGTTTTCATACATTTATAAAATTAAGGTGGTAATTATATAAATACATACTCAAATCCACATTATTATTCAGTTTTACATAGTGTAGTCAACAATTCACTAATAAAAAATTAAAGAGGAAAAAGCATTATTATCGAATTTAATTCAATCAAAAATAAATATTAAACGTAAAATTATGGAAATGAAAAGAAGTATTGCGGATTCTGATAATTATTTTTCGTAAAACATTTAAACCAATAATCGATCCACTAAATACAATTGTAGAAAAAAAAAAATTTATCAAGCATACAAAATATTGTTAATAGTGATGATTATGATGATGGTATATCAGAACCTGACTTTTAAAATTTTTTAATGCTCCTTATGAATCTAAGAAATATGATAAAGCATTTTGATTATATTACGATAAATCTGATGATAACCTTAAAATATCAAATTTCCCAGTTAATTTTACTAACCATAATTTACATGTTGCTAAAAAATACTTTCCATGGACTATAGTCTTTGGTCATTATTATGTGAAAAAAAACGATTAGAGCAACATATGAAGATTTTGAAGTCTATTATGATATTTTAAAAACCACAAAAGTTCATCTTAAATCAGACGGGAACCCTAAAAGTAATAGAAACTTTAAATAGACTAATATTGTTAAACCTTTACACGAACGAATGAAAATGGAATTAAATTCTCGATCTAATGATTTACCATTAAATTTTAATGTCTCAGGATCTCAACCAGTTAATAACACTAATTTAAACCTAGAATCATTTAATTTTTTCGAACCATTTGTTTGAACCATTTGTTCGACACGGAAAACAAAAAAGCATAATGAAAATTCAAGACCTGAAAATACGTTACCTATTTTTTCTTCACGAGCTGATTGTTTACCAGTAAATGCTGAAATTGATCCTGATTAAATTCAATTTATTTCTCCTCCTTCTAAAAGTAAAACAGGTCAGGGCCTATATAAGAATACTTTACCTTGAACACAGCTTGTTTTTATGACAACCCAAACAAATTAGTTCTACGTCTTCAACTTTTAACTTCATCTCAAAATGCAGGAAATACTAGTGTTAATAATGAAATAATTGCTATTTTAGAGAAATTACGAGAGAGAAAACTTATAGTATAATGTCAACATTAGAATATATAGCAAATGAATTACACCGTTCAGCTAAAAAAATATTTCGTAGACGTCGTGTAATTACTCGGTTCAGGAATGAGCTTCTACAGGCTGATTTAATAGATTTACAAATAAATTCAAAAAAAAAATAATGGTTTTAAATACATTTTAGTTATTATAGATACATATACAAAATATGTATGGACAGAACCTTTAAAAAATAAAACTGCAAAAGAAGTTACAAAACATATGGTGAGTATACTAAAAAATGTACAACCTAAATTATTGCAAACAGATAATGGTACTGAATTTTATAATAAAGATTTTCAAGATTTAATGAAAAAGTTTAATATTAAACATTATTCAACTTATTCATCTATAAAAGGATAAAAAGTCTACAAAAGAATGGTTGAACGTGTTATCAGAACTATAAAAAAAACTTAATTTATCGTAATTTCATTGCAAGAGATTCATGGAATTGGATTAAATCATTAGTAAAATTAATTTTAGATTATAATAATACTAAACATACGACAATTAAATGCACACTGTTTGAAGCTCAATCAGATACAAATAAAATACAATTAAAATTAGAAACTAGATATTAGATAACTAGATAAGTTATCCAGATAAATTTTCATTTCTTTTATCTTATCTAGATAAAAATTGACAAGTTATCTAAATAATTATTATCTTAGATAAAAATTTTACTCATCTAAATAAATTTATCTAGATGCTTTTAAAATTATTTTAATTTCCACTAAATTGTAGTTATATACTAAATTCGCGGAGAGTTTAGGAGTGCGCAGAAACCAATTTTCGTTTTACCTCACCGCAACATCATCTATCGGCTACTCACCACCCAAAATATCACGTGCTGGCTGCACTGATCGGTATGTTATACACTGTGATGCACAGATATGTATAATAAACTAGATTGCTAACTCCCGGGTAAAAGTGAAGTCCCCACGGCGGCCATTTTTGTGGGCTGTGTACCATTATCAATGTATTATCACAGAATATTGTGATAATAAGACATTTTGAATTTATACCGCGTAAAACCGCTGTATAATAATATATACACAAATATACAGCTACATATGTACGGTATACCTATAATAATATTACTTATGTATTATACATATGTTTGTACGAACATTAATGCTATAACTTAGGTGTACACGTATAACATAAATATTAGATTTTATTAAAAAATGCCAGTCTTGTTGAGTTGTTGGTTGTAAGAGTTAGGAGCACAGTAAAATATTAAAATCAAAAATGATGAAAGAATGTCAGTAGAATACGCAAAAATTATACAAAACTATAGTTAACAATATATTGTTTAATAATATATAGGTAGTAATTCATAAGTTTTACATAATAAGGTAATATTATTATTTTATTACATTAATAATTAATAAAGTTCATTATTAATTTGTAAATATTTCAATGAAATATAAATATATATATATTATATATTTTATATATACATACCTATATAGTTTTAAAATTATCAGAGAGGAAAATATTTCAAAAATTATTAAAAAAGATTAAGATTATTAAGAAAGACGATCTTCGATCTTTTGAGAATCAGATTGATCTCCAAAGTTTGAACTTTCGGCATTCAACGATTTTCGACTTTCAAGGGAACGTATAATAATAATATGTATTTGCGTAATTTTATTTTGCCTGTTATTTTAAGTTAAAATATCTGGGTAAGTAGCTATTTATAAGTAATAATATTGTACCTACCACAGTTTATTATACATATCGTCCGATATCTATTTATTGTACACACATATTGATGATATAAATGTGATAAGATTCTAATTCCCACACAGATGGCGGACCTATGGTGACTTCAATTATTTACACGGGAAATATGTAGCAGTTAGCAATCTAGTTTATTATACATATCTGTGGTCAAACCTATTATATTATATAAAAAAAACCGTTCATTGGCGGGGGGAATTTCCCACATTATCCCTGTATATCCCCTGTATAATCCCCTGTTTACCCCTGTATAATATAGGTATTCAATTATATTTGACAAAATTATTTTAACTAAAAAACTTTATATTCTTCCATAATAAATATAGTTTCAGTTTAAATTTTGAATTATGATAACTAGGAGAGAAATAATTGTACAGTGTTGTGACCGTGTTTTAATGCTGTTAAAATGTACGTATAGCGTCCTTTTAATTAAAACCGTGAGTATACTCATATAGTAGGTAGGTACTAGCTATACCATTGATTATAGGTATATAATCAATGGCTATACTCATATAAAGTGTTCTCCGTTTTGAATGTACCATTGCACCACCTGACATCTCGGACGGACAATGTTGAGCTTAATTAATGCTGTTTTTTTGTGATAGCTAGATACCCAAGTATAAAAATATATATTTTTGTGGATAAATGTCTAAATTTTAACTTCTTCAGTATACGCGCATGCGCAGTACAGATTGATTTTTTAAACGACAACCCATATAATATATCATATATTTTTTGATAATAGATTCGGATAAATGAATTTTTTTTAAAAACATTTTTGTCCAATAATGAGGAACTCTTTTTTAAATCCAAAATTTAAGAGTTGTAGTTATTTCAAATTTCAAAATGTTTAAAACGCTCGTACTAAGTCATTTATTTATGAATTTGAATTATTTTTTTGTAATAAAAAGGAAACGACCTCTTTTTAACATTCTTCTATGACTTATTTATTTTTTCTCAAGTCATTTTTAGAAAGAATTAAAAATAGCTTCCTCACTCCACTCAGAATCTAAAATGTAATTTAAACATTAGCTTGTAACTTTTAAACATATTATTATTCTAACTTTATTTAAATATAATCTTATACAATTATTTTCATTGTATGCTAAATGGTTTTGTCTAATATTCAAATGACATATTAGATCATTTGCAGTTATCTTAATCTATCTATGAACGTTATCGAATAGTTTATGCACGTTCTGCTAAAAGTCCTTTAATATCGTTAAGATTATTAATACCAGTAAAATGCACAAGTACCTACCTACCTAAATATTAGTATAAAGTCGGTAATTATTCGGTTTGGTCGTTCAACACATCAACTCATAATATTATATTTGAAAGTACGTTTTCTTTTTAGTTACTTATTTAATATTTTTTTAATGCAAATAATTTATTTATAATAACTGATTAACTGATTAATAACAGCCAAAACGTGCTCGGACCGGTTGCAAAATGTGTTGTACGTCAAGTTATATAACATACTAAAAGTGACCTGTTTTGAGTAGTCCAAAACCGAATTTAAAAAGTTTTGGGGAAGTGCGGACGTAGGCGCTTTGTGGTTTTGGATACTCCCCTTTTTGCTCAAAGCTCCTGCCATGGGTGCACATTGAGGGGGGCAAGGGAGAAACTTGGCTCCTCTGGAGAAAACCCAAAGGATCCAATTTTTAATAAAATTATAAATTTTATAAAACATACTATAGTATGTTTTATATCAAAGTGTATATAACACACTTTGGCATCAGTCCGAGTTCAATCTGACTGTTATTTATAATTTTTTTTCTAATTTGCAGTGGCGATTCAAAAATTTCCCCACCTTCACGGTGCCCATATTATTGTATACTATTCCAATATACCCTCAATTCCAAGAGACTTTCATTATTGCAGGCAATTAAAATATTTTATTTACCAACATTTTTAGTAGGTATATTTCAAAAATATTTACAAAAAATTACATTTGCCAAGTTTTGCATTAATCAAAATAAAATATTTGCACAATATTTTGTTTTGTACTCGTCAACAAATATATTTGCAAAAGGATTTCTTTTTCAGACTGTAGAGTCCTCGGTGGAAATCCTGAATGGGATACCAAATATTATGAATGATAATACGTGAAAGTCGATGATAATATAGCGAATAACAGAATGCCCACAGTTTCACTGTCAGTTGCCTATCTTTAGCCCCTTGTTTTTTATACAATTCGTATATTATTATATTCATGTATATTTTTTGTATGGATGAGCAATTCGATGGATTATAATGTTTCTCGTTAAATTTGTTTCATCGGATTACTAATAATAATACTATTATTATAGATGTTCTGTTAATTTTCTTGAATGTTAACATTGACTATAGTTGAATATCCAATTAGACTACTACCAGGAGTTTTAAGATACAGGCGAGTGGTGATAAATTATTTTATATATTTAAAATACTTAAAATGTTATTAAATAATTAATGTTTTCATGTACTAATATAATATAGATCACTGCACTTTAATATATTAACCACGGAAAATTTAATATTATCTAGTGCAAAATTATTATATGCAACTTAAAATTGTTTTTTTCAAAGTACAATAATATAATAATAATAAAAATCCAAAGCTGGGCAAGTTAACGATATGTTTTAACTCGTTAAGTTAAGTTAATTGAAAATAATATAAGTTAAGTTAAGTTAAAAGTTACTAGTATATTTTTTATTAACTTTTAAAGTTAAAAGTTAACTTTGAAAAAAAAGTAACTTAATTTAGTTAAAAGTTAAAATTTCCTAATTAGGAAAAAAAGTCGATACACCTATAATATCGTAAAAAGATAAAAAAGGATTGTTATTCTTTACGCTCAAAAAAACTACTGGGGACTTCTTCTGCCTGAAAAAGTTTATACATGTAAACATTTTAATATACACGTCATTTTAAAACTCATGCATAAATAAGAAATCAGAAAATAACTTCTAACTGTCAAGATACCTACATTATTGTTAGATTCACACTAAGGTAGTATAAAATAAGCAGTGCCTATCACTTAAATATATTTTCTATACTGGATATACATAAATACCAGCCTCCATGTAGTTAATAAGACCGGGTTCAGCCCGTGAACGGCCAACGTCGTGAGTGAAATGCGTGAGTGGTACATCGATGCTTAACGATTATGTATATGCTATTGTGTATGTAGGTACCTACCATAATTGCATATAGGTACCAAAAAATAAAACCCTCATTAAAAATTTGCATTGTTCTTCGGGAAAATTTAACTTAATTTAGATACTTTTGTATTAAGTTAACTTGAATTTACCACGTTAATTTTAATAAAAAAAGTAACTTATTAAGTTAAAAGTTAATCTGAAAAAAAGTAACGAGTTAAGTAACTTAATTAAAATTAACTTAACTTTTTAATTTAATTTTAATTTTTAACTCGTTAATACCCAGCCTTGTAAAAATGTATTTTTAATTTTTATAAATGTGTAATTTTTTTAAAACTTTTTATTTTGTAGATGACCCAGGCCCTATTTTTTAGTGAACCCCGACACAAAGTGTGTAATCCGAAATTGAAAGTGTGCACTACGGATTCGAGAAGTGTGTACCTACTAAATACATAATAAAGTTCATCCTCTTGAAAAACAGCAAGAGTGGTATGAAGGTGTTTTTGAGGAAGCCAGATTAAGGTGATGAGGACATCTATTAATGATGTATCTATGAAATTTTAAATTATATATCCCATATTAAAATAAATAATTTGTTAATTGTTTTCAGATTTATATACTAGATATGAGTATATTTTCAGTCTATAAAAAAGAATTATTAATAAAAAAAAAAAAAAAAAAAAGTTGACATTATATTTAATAGTATAATCATAGAAGTTTGTTAGAGGGGGTGTGGTGGGCTTTGCCCCCCTCCCCCACAGCTCTGTATGACTGTACTCGCATTAAAAAATGTGTAGTACGAATCTTTATGAAAAATAGGGGCTGAGATGACCATATTATTATTACTATTTTTTTTTATAACCATTAATTAAAACATTTATAAATTTTTTAATAAAAACAAATTTACAATTACTTATTACATACATTAATTTATTGTTCTAATACAAACTATTTATACTAATTTGACCATTTTACTCCATTATACATTCTTTTGGTTCTAACAGCATTGTTAGAAATCTGAATATTCTCATTAAAGACACATGTAATTCTTTTACAGAAATCGACTGTGGTGTCAAATGGTACATATGACAATTTTCATACTCTTTCATTTCAATAAAACTATTGCTAGGATTGAAAAATGATGAATTTTCATTTTCATTTTTTGCTACCAGTTGTTTGATACATTCAGGATGTTCAAGTTTAGGTATTACATGCCCTTCCTGTGACATATGTTACTGCACATGAATTATGCATACACTGAACCAAATATATCTGTGATTTCAATAAAAATATAGATTAATTTAATAATATGGTTGTTAATATACGTCCAATAAAATGTTTGTTGATTTAGAAATAAAATATTTATTAATTTAACAGTAAAATAACAAAACGTATTATTGATTTAACAATATCTTTCATCAATGTCTTGGGTAAAATTGTCTAATTGAATACAAATTTATTTGAATTAACAAATATTTTGTTAATTCAATTATAAATATTTTGTGTTTCTTTTTTTCTTTCTTCTTCTTCGTAGAACAAACGCCCATTTGTTAATCAAAATAGTCAATTTAAACAGAATATTTTTTAAATTTAATAACATATTTTATTATAATAATAAAATCTGTATTAATTTTACAAATTATTTTTATTTAATTATAACTTATATATTATGTGAAATTTACAAAATGAATTTGTTATTGTAAACACATTTTTTATTAATTTAACGATATATATACATTAAAATAATAAAAATTTCATTATTTCAACAAATATTCGTTTGTTAAAATTTGATCATTGCATATTGTTAATTCTGCCAATGATATTTGATTCAGTGTACTGTTTGGGAAACGAGAGGATGTTGAACTGTTCATTTAATGTTTTTAGCAGATGAGTACGTACGTTTTATTATATTTTGAATAAATTAATGCTCATTTTATTTGAAATATTTTATAAGTATTAAATATTTTTAAATATTTTACTAATAAATACATATGTTCTATATTATTGCAGAAGTTTCGTTTTTATTTTGGATTTTTGCCATGTGATATGGGATAAACCTGCATCCCTGCATCTAACAACGATAATTCTATGTACACAAACTTTACATAAGGTTTTAATTTAAAAATAAACCCGAAAAATCGATGATGAATTTGTAAAAGGATTCATTTTATAAGTCCGTGAAGGGAAAGGAAATGAAAAAACTTAGAATTTTCTGAATTTATACCCGGAAATAAAACAAATTATATAAGATACTTTTCAAAAATTTAAAATGAACTTTATGTATTTAAAATGGTTGTATGTGTATAAGATAATAAATTATATAATTTATATTTTAAGTTTTTTCCTTTGAAATAAAAAATTATATTTATTTAATTTTTTTTATGAAATATCAGTTGATGATTAATGGAGTTTATACAAGACATATAAGGTCAATAAGTAATTTTTATTCAGGAACTTCAATTTTTATTACACTTTTGCGTCAACTTAGTGATTATTTTCAAATTCAAGCACTGTATATATATATATATATATAAGTAATTTCACCATTGTTTTGGAAAATATTTATTTCGTACTATATAATGTAATATGTGCTATATTAATTATATTTATACTAAGTACCTATTGTAGGCTCGAAACTTAAAATATCTATTAAGAGGACACCACACAAACAACTTTTCAATGAAAAACTTGCATAAGAATTTTTTATTTTTATCAACTTACAAATATATTAGAAATACAAAACATAAAACAAATTATAACTAACAATATTATCTACCAACCGATGGAACCGATTTTTGTTATATGCATTTTTACACGTTTTTAATTTTTTTTTAACACCTTATAAAATATGTAAAAATGCACATATCAAAAATCGGCTCCATCAGTCGTTAGATATTTTTATTTTTTATAATTTATTTTTCATTTCATCTTTCTACAATATTCTCAAGTTAATAGAAATGAAAAATGAGTAAACACGGTTTTTAATCAATATCATGCTTAAACGACAAATAAAAATGATACTAACACAGGTTTATTTTTAAATTACTTTTAAAATATATTTAAATATTTTGAATTTATTTGATTTTCATTTTTCTTAAAATTTAATAAAAATTGCCTATACACAACCCCTTACAAATTGACTGTGTGGAGTCCTCTCAAGAGATTTTCGTATTTTTCAGGGAAAAATGTTTATAGTTCTGTCGTAGTATATTGAAAATATTTATATTGATTTTGAATCTTTGTTTAGAATTTAGTTAATTCCGAACTAATATCGTAGCCAGTAAGAAATGAGTAAAAACTAAAAGTTCTTTTTCGGAAATTGGCGATTTCGAAATTATCGATTCTGAGGCCACGGTGTGCCTAATGGAAAAAAAACAAATCTTATATTAAGTTATAATATATTATAGTTATATAAATGACTATTTTCTCGGGAAATTTTCACCTTAGACATAGGTACACTATGCAAGCTGCAATACCGCATAATGTATAATAGTAATTTATTTGTTTATTTTATACGCCTGAGGCCCGGTTTTTCAATCAACTTTATTCGCCAGATAACATGAGTTATAAGACAGATAAGGAAAAATGAATAATAATCGGTTTTTCAATGTCCAGATAGCGCTTATCCGGCGGATAAATCAAGTTATCCGGTACTTTTTACACAAAATAAAGATTTATCCGACAGATAACTGTTGAGAACAAAAATTATTCATTATGAAATTTCGATGTGTGATTTATATTGAGAAGTTTTTCGTGTTTAAACATTAATTTACTAATAGGTAGTAGTGTTTAATATTATTATTCATCATGGATTTATTTGAAGACGATGACGATGAAATAATTCAATATTTGAATTATCTATGCCGTTTGTACACAGTACACACAAGGGTTAACCATATGTTAGCGTGGGACGACCATGATTTCAGGGTCAGATTTTGATTGAAAAAAGACGTTGTTCAGAAGTTATTAGAATATATAAGGAGACGAAATACTTTTGAAAACCGATAGGTGTACAAACTTTAGTTTCACAATATAAATTTAGGTACCTATATAATCTATAATTTAGATAAATCATCATACTAGAACATATATGAGCCAGTTTTGAATATATCATTCTTCGATCCCCGTAAAAGTTTTTTAATACTATCATATTTTTATCATAAGCCTGCAACATCTCTTGTCTGTAACAAAAGTTATAGATACAATAATAGGTAGGTACTTAAAATACTTTTATATTTTTAAAAAATTTAAATAATAAATACAATTTTTCTTACACAGCCCGTCGTAATAGAATTATATTTGTCGGCAATTTTCAATCAACAAACATTTTTGTCCTTTCATGACACCATATTCGACTGTTTATTTTCGAGAATATTACTACTTTGTAATGCAAGTTTTAAAAGCCGTTCTTTTTCATAAAAAGAAAAATTTGTTGCTCTAGATTTTTTCGTCTCCGACATATTAAATATAATAAAAAGAACTAAAAACTTGAAAAATTGTAAAACAGTAAAAACCGGTAAACATAGAAAAATGATCATTAAAATATGAAAACAGCATGGAAACATAATATACAATTAACCGAAAATTTTTTATCAATATTTTCATTGACCAATAATAATCAAGTAAATATGTATACAACTTGCTCCGCAATCCATTTACCTTTATTCGCCGAATAGCTATCTAGGAGATAATTTTCCATTGAAAAACACTGTATTCGGAAGTTAATCTTCCGAATTAATTTATACGACGGACAGTTATCTGGCAGATAAATGAGTGATTGAAAAAGCCGGAAATAAATTGGAATACAAATTTACACGGTGGATAACATAATTAATTATTATTATTATTATTATTATTACATATTTTATTGACTATAATTATTATATTATACAGTAACCCGACTCCGTGTGCGTTAAATTTCTAATCGGTCGATAAAAAGTACGTGCAACTTTTTAGTGTTACGAGTGATGTTTGCCGAAACAACTATGTGGATTATCGTAAAACCGACCTAATATTATACTGGTGTACCTATACTATAATATATGCGTTAACCCGGGTGATTAGCATGGTTTTTTTTTCCACAATAGACCGTTTTTAATTAATTTAAATAATATATATATTATTACTACTACTGCTGCTATACACACTACCTCCAACTATACAATAACAATAATAAAATAATCATATTCTCTTCGAGAGCCTGTATAAACAGTACGGGCAGTACACAGCACTTAAATCGAGTGGTACTATAGAATTTGCGCACTGCCTATACATACGTTATAATAATACGTCCAAAGAGTTTTGCGGTGCACTTGGCCGAAATGTGTTACTTCGGTGCTCGACAGTCAGCGCGATAATTTTGAAAACCATTATAATATTATATGTAATATATAACAATTAATCGTACACACAAGATATTATTGATGCTCGATGACCGACTCTATGAAATTCGTCCAGAGAGCATCACACGTTTTTTATGGTTCGACGTAAGTGTCGCGTTTTATCCGTATCTGTTTCGTGTTTTTAATTTCCACATATATATATATATATATATGATTTGAACGTCTAATAATATATGTCCGTACATACGATTATGATAAAATATAATATCGAAATATTATCGTAATATTAGAATTATTTTAAAATATTACGTCGTACCTTTAATATATAGGTATAATGTATAGTTGAAACGTAGAGAAAAAATGTATATTGATATAACGATAAGTATCCTATATAAAATGGAAAAATATTTTTTCGATAATTTAAAGCCCCTTTGGTTTTCATAGGCTATGAATAAATCCTTCTTTTATCGTGTAGGTAAATTTTTAAATAAAACTAAAGTTCTACATCGATCATTATATTTTCTTACGACTTCGGCGCATTCATAATCAGTTTCATTTTTATACAGATTATATTATATACAATATATATATATATATATATATATATTGTAATGGAGGCAATGAGTATTTTTAAAGAAGTTTTTGAAATAGAATTGTAAAACGGTAAAGCCACTAATTTACATATAAGCAGTTAAATATTGTTTTAATATATAATTATCTATAAAAAAAAGTCCTATGATTTTTGAAGATACGAGCTATTGCTATTGCGCTATAATGTGCCAACTGTTCAAAAATATGTAATTTTCATTAAAAAAAAAAAACCTTTGAGTAAATATCTCGATTTATATTGGTCGTACGATAAAAAGTTTCAAACAAAAATTGTAGAAGAGAAAATTTTCTACGAAAATAGTATATATTTTTCATGTACAAGTAGCTGATAATTATCTCCTCTACCAATTCTATAAAAGACATTTTATCGTGCGATTAATAAAGAGCGAGATATTTACAAAAAAGCTATTTTTGTGATATTTGACCTCGAATCACATTTGAAGCGAACATGAAACCAATAGGAACTTTTTACATGTTATTTATAATAGTATATAATAAATGTGTGTGCGAAAATTCAGCTTGATCAGAATATTTCTCAAGTATAGCTAATTTTTGGTAAAATTTGAATATATTATAAACGTGCATAAAAAAAAAACCAAAATTTGAAAAGTCTTTAAAAGCACCAAAATGGTAAAAATGAAAAAATTCCTTCCATGTACTTACGTCATATCTATGAACATTGAGATGACGTTTCTATGAAAAAAAAAAAAAACACTAAAAGGAATATTTACTTTGAATCAAAGGCAAATTATGGATTATTTATCGTATAATAAAATTTCCATAAAAGACGGCCATATTAAAATCCGTGTACCGCGATTACAGTTACTCGGACATAAGCAATACATTTTTTTCATAGATTTTTTTCTCCTCTACAATTTTTATTTGAAACTTTTTATCATATAACTAATAAAAAGCGAGATGACTACTCAAAGGCCTTTTTTTTTGTATGGACTCATTTTTAGCCATTTACTGCGAAAAAAGCTGTTTGTACACAATACAAATGGCCTTCTTGTAAAGTTTTAATGTACATATCTATAGAGTAAGATTTCTCAGCTATTCAAAAATACTTTAAAAAGAATCTATTGACGTATTTTCAATAAGGGATGGATAAATAATTGAAAAAAGGCTTCATTTTTTTACAAAGAGGGTGTTTTGAGGCTCTTTTTCTAGCCTAACCTTTACATCTAGACGAAAATATATAATTACAAATTTTATAGAAAATTAAACGAAGAATAATTTCTATTTGAAATTTTTTGTCTAAAATATAAATATTATTGAGGATTTTAGGAAAATCTAGATTTGGAGGGGGATTAACTCCCCCCCCCCACAATTTATAAAAGTAAGACGAGGCGGAAATTTTTTATTAGGGCATATCCCTCGATAATTTTTCTGCTCATTACTTAGCCTTTTTAATTTTTTTTTTATCTCCCACCCGCATACTATACCAGGGACAATAATACACTAACATTATTGTGAGTTTTTTATAGATTGATAAATCAAAAGTCGTAAAACGGTTTCAAACGGTTGTTTGCATATAAAAAATTTTAAAGAAAATTTCTTCTTCTAAGTTTTTTTCTTAAACTTTTTATTGTATAACGAATAAAAAGTGAGATATTTACGAAAAGATTATTTTTTTTTTTTTTTTCAATTAAATTTTTCGAAAAACAAGTCCTGTTACGCAAAAACGATCACTAGTACACACAAAATGTATTTACTTTTTTTATAGATAATTATCTCTTCTAGTAATTTTATTTGAAACTTTCTGTCGTACAATCAGTATAATGTGAGATATTCACTCAAAGGTTATTTTAGTGACATTTGACCTCGAATAACTTTTGACGCAAGAGACCTGTTAATAGGAACTTTTTACACAATATTCATGACGGCCTAATAAAGTTGTGTGTCAAAATACAGCTTGATACTAATTTTTCGGAGCTGATGCTTATTTCCTGTCTAACGTCTGACTAGACTAATAGATACTTTATATCTGCACATGATATACCATATGTCTGTGATCCAATACAACAAATAAAAAATGAAAGGAAAATCCTTTTGATAAAATGCCTTATCGCTGCATACTTATATAATAACTTAGGCACAGTCGTAGGTACTCATACACGCCGATTTCGCTCGTACATACAAAAAAAAACAGCGACCATACGACTCGTACCTGGCTCAAAATTATCGTAAAATATAATATCGTATAATAAATGTTTCGATAACTGCTGTATACCACAATAATAATATTCTGGTGAATCTGTATTCTCGAACAGTACCATTTTTTATTGTTATGTAATTACGACATTTGTTCAAAAACTACTTGTGGCTTTCTGATCACAGTTTGATCGAAAATGATCATAAAAGATAAATAAATGCAATAAATAAAAAACGAAAACTTAAACTTAAACCAAGACCGAGCTCAGAGTATTTATCCGATATGTATATTTAAATATCTAAAAATTATGATTGAAAGACGGTGAATTTTGAAATCTAAACTAAAAAAAAAAATGTTATGTTCGCCCATAGTAAATATTTTCGTTTATCGTATTCTGATTTCATTTTGAATCTACAACAACTAGAAGAGAAGTTGAACTTAGAAAGCGAGAACATGTTTTATTGCGTTAAAACGCGTGTATCTATATTGGCATATTGCGTTCTTTTAAGAGGACGCTGCCCACACGTTTGTTGTCTGTGTCTTACATATACATAACACAGCAAATCCACATACCGCCATTTTTACTACAGTTTATTTATAATTAATATTAGAGTAAATTTACCTATTATTCAATTTGTTGAAGAGAATACAAACTGTGCCAGGGTGGAATTTTATTTTTAAATTTTATTTTTTTTTAACTATTTATATGTATTTATAAAAATGAGTTAATATTTAACTATCTACTAATAACTTGTTTAAAAATAAAAATATTTTTAAAAAAAACTCCACGTTAGAGCATAGTTTATGTTTTCCATTAATAATAGATAAATTTACACTTAAATTTATTATAAATAAACCGTAGTAAGAATGCGATACGTAGATTTGCTATGTTATGCGTATGTAAAACGGAGACAAAAAACGGGTGGGTAGCGTCCTCTTAAGGAAACATTTTTTTTTTCATAAATGTAGGGGAAATAATAAAATAATAAATAAAGTTGTTATTGTTACTTATTTTTCAATAAGTTTCGACCCTCCACTGATCAACTAATGATGTTTTATATTGTGTTCTAATTAATGTGAAATATTATAAATTGCATTTCAAAATACATAAATAAATTTAAAAAAAACCTTCTTATACACGGTCCGACAGGCGGATGTATTAAAATCTTGCATACGGATATTAAATTATAATAAATTATATATTTTTAGGTGAGTACTACATTTAAAAACGTCGTCTGTTCAAGTAAAAGATGCTCGCGAAACGATTCTTTCGAGGTTGACGCTATATTTGTTTGGCTATACATATTACATTATACGTACTGAATACCATCATTAGGTATTTTAATTATAATAGCAAATAAATAATACAATTAGGTATATAATATAATATAAACTAAACAAGAAATATGTCCGGAGTAAAATTTTCTTAATTGTATTGTTGGAAAAATATTATTTAATTTTCGTTCGTAGTTCATCATCGGAATTCCAGTTATAAAATTAATATTCAATAACAAAAAATTAAAGAGGAAAACAAAAAAATATACAAATTAACAAACAAAACACATGGAGTATAATATAAATCATAAAAAACGAATCAATAAACGATGACTATAGCAACATAGATCATAGATGATTTAAAACAGTTGTTGTTAGAAAATTATGAAACATTGTCTAATAACTATTATATCAGTGAAATTAATATAGTTTTATTTTAGTTCAGTGAATTACTTGTATTGGGAAATATCATCGTATCTTTAAAATCTGTTTATATAATATTTAAAATATTATTAAAAGTTCATTACAAATGAGTAAATGTTCTAATAATCATTGTATATTAATATAATATATGATTGTTTGATCATTTAATATTCTTAAATCTTTTTCTATATTAAGATGTATGATTATAATCTAAAACGTGCTTAGTAAAATTCGATTTCGGAAAATATTTTTCAAATATTATTTCTAAAATAAGTTATTTGTATCTAATTATGAAATGTCTACTAGTTTTTCTAATGTAAAATGTATTGAAATTACATAATGTTACATATTGAGTTTATAAATAAATGCCATAATAATCATAATATTGATATTTTTTATTTGTCAATTTTAGATTTTAAGTAGAGCGAGGAATCTTACTAATTTCACTGCAATAATATTTTTTTTTACTGTAAACACATTTCGATCTAAAGACTTGATTAAACCAGTGCATGTGTGCCCAACAAGAAACTACTTTAGGGAGGTAATTTTTTTAGTATTATTACTTATGGTATATTATTTGAGTTATTATTTATTTTAAATGGGCTTTATATTAGTATTAATGTTACTTATTTAAAACATTTGAAAATAATTATTAATTATATGAAATGTATATTAAGATGATTATATCATTTTTGAAAAAAAATCATACTCGTTTTCTAGAATGCTTTTATATCAAAATTATTTTGAATTCCTACGCCAAAAACTATATTGAATTAAATGCATAATTAGATATGTTTAGGAAAACATGCTTAAGTGGTTGGATGGTTATAGAACTATGTGAAAAAGTTGTGTTAGTTTGAGTAGGTTTTCAATGTATATGAAAAATTTAATTGATTGTTAATGCGATATTAATTATTGTAAAATCTAATAAGTTAATTGTATTATTTATTTAAGTGTTGCATTTAAATTTAATGTTATTATTATTTTTATTTGAAATATTAACATTAGCTTTTGCATGTTTTTATTTCTGTGCTATTTGAATAGAATGAAAATATCAGAAACATCTGAAATATCTATAGCTTTTATATATTAATTATATAAGTACCTACTTTGTGGTTTAATGTATAAATCGATTGTAAAATTGTAAATTCTATGTAAAATTTTGGAAGTATTTTTTTTGGTTTTTAAGTCCTAAATATATTTTAAGAGTCTTTTCTCATTATGGTTAATTTTTATTTTAAACCGTACAATCTTAATCTTAGTAATAATACATAATACTATTCTGTAGTATTGTATTTCAAAAATGATTGAAAACATTTTCTTGACAAAATTTCATTTAAAAGTTTTTAGGTATAAAGAGACTTTTTTATAGAAATTTTGCACAACAAAACACTATTTTAAATTTCATCAAATGTAATTCGTAGTATTGGTATTTACTCTTTACAATTAAATTCGAAAAATACAATAAAAATAGTAGGTATTAGCAAAATTGCAGTCAAAATCTATGCTTTATTTCCATTGCTTTCAAGTTCAATACATAATAGTATTACAATTATTATACAACATCCGTCCAAGGCCAAATAATCCACTTGAACCACGTATTACGGCAATTTTTTTTTTAAATGAAATTGAATTAGATATACGTTTATTTTTTTTTTTTTTGTGAATCAATCTAAATAACAGGTTTGAAATATGAAATTTTGAGCACATTCGTGGATGAAAGTTAAATAGAAAGTACGCGCGCACTGTCCCCGTGTAGGTATTATGTATGTATTGTTATTAATAGTAATTTTGTAATACCTCATATTATATTACGTTATTTTTCTCTTATAATAATAACTGTACTTGTTGTTTTTTTTTTTTTTTAATTTTAACTGAGCTTAGTACATAAAAAAAAAAAAAAAAAAAAAATCAAGACATCAGATAAACGCCCAAACATATGATAAAAACTGCAAAGTTCTAAATGTACACGAAATATAAAAATATCATGATTTACGGTGGACAATATGGCACCAATTATTTTCAGTGATATATAATAAGCAAAACAAACGAAATAACGTTAGAAAATAAAAAATAATTTTAGATTAAAATAGTGTGTTATGACATTTAGAAAGATAAACGACCTACTATGAGAAGGCAGCTCATCGGTGCTTTTTTATATATTAATTTTCTAATAAGTTACAATGATTAAAAAAAAAATAATGGAAAAAAATGATTTCAAACCAACATAATATTTAGAAAATTGTAAAACTTCGATGAAATTATTTTTTAAACGTTTTACTATCTAGAAATTGTATAATAGATTCTATAATCACTCAAAAACCACTTTAAAATGCCTTTTTGTTTTCCGTAAACATGTTTTCGAACCAATAAAAATTGTACAGATTATATTATAACAATTTTAAAACTGGTACTGCGGATACTGAACTATGTAACGAAGAACAATAGCTGACATAATAAAACAAAATATGTAATGCCATCTATCGGCTACCGCACATAACAACTACGACATACAACCAAGACGAATACTTACAGTGTGTTTCATTAAACTAGACACTTTCATGACAAAATAAACAGGCATGATCGTTAATCGACCAGTTTTTCCTATCATTGCGCATATACCCCAGACCTGGCAAAAACAATGAAAAAACTAGAGGAAAAAATATTTTATAGTTGATATCACAATTCACAATAATATCACAGACTATATAGATAACGAAAAATTCATCTTGATTTCGTTCATCATAGAATAACAAAGGTACCTACATGCATTTTTATTTATTTTATAAAATTTTTAATTTTCATTCGGTTTATAATTTTTGTGTGTAATTAGATTTTGATTTCTGTCGCTCCACAGGATTTATAGACGTACTCGTAGAACTGGTAACAAAATAGCGAACAGTTGCATTTCGAATTAGTTGATTGTCCATCACTTCGTTTTCTTTTCACGGTTGTAATTTAGCCTTCTTGCCTCATCATCCATAAGAACTTTGTTCATTTTAGAACAATATTTTATAATTTAAAAAATATTTTGGTGGACGGTCAGACCGACACTGTGAGGATATAATAGATTTCTATTCTAGTTTAGTGTAAAAGATATAATTTGTAAATTACAGCGAGAATTATTTTTCACTCCAAGTCTGAAGAAGAATTTCTGCGTGAAATAATTTAGCAATCATGCCTGTTTATTTTGACATGGATAGTTTAATAAGTACCCGTCTACCTGACCGGTTGTGTTACGTGTTATAAGTGCTCTCTCTGATTTGTATTTTTATAACATTATAAATTTAATTTATCTAATAAAAATGTACATTTTATAATGTCTAATTCTCCAAAACTAACTTCTAATGCCAAGAAAATTTCTGATATCAATGAAAAATTCAACAAAATATTGGTTTCGATTAATGATCTCAACAATTCTCAGAATAAAATTATATTGTCTATCAAATCATGCCATGACTCCATTAAAGTCCAGGATAAAAAACATGAATCTATTGTAACTAAACTTAATATTTTGTCTAGTCAACTAGCTGAAAACAAATCACTTCGTGATGAAATTGAGCACTTTGAGACCAAAATATCACCAGATGAAAATATAATAAATGAGGTAGGTACTTGAGATATGAGGTATTCTATTTCTAGCATATATTAATTACATAATTTTTCAAAATAGCTCTAAGCTAATGTATGCTGATAATATTAAACTTTATCAAGTGGTAAACTGTTATAAAGATGCAGCTTTATTGCGATCTGATTTTAAACTTGATTTTTAAATGGTGCAGAAATAAATTTATTACACTTAATATTCAAAAATGTCAAATTATAACTTTCTATAATTTAGTATTTTTTGTCTAACTATGATATTAATGGAGAAATTTCACCCCAAATTACAGACATTATTAAGGATCTTGGTACATTTTTTGAACCTAAATTTATATTTAATGCTTATATTTACTTCATGAAAAGGGCTGAGCTGGGATCCCGTGCGAGACATAACACCAGAGGGTTGCGACCACCACTCTCGGACGTCCGTCCGTTAAAAGGTCAACCGTTGCCTGTCCACGCGCAAATATGATATGGTAGATTTCTCTTGCTGAGTCTTCGGACTACCACGCAACCGGGAAACCGCGGGACGGCGGGGCTTGGCTTCGCGGTGGCTGTAGCGGGAGCTACAATGTGGTTTATAGGCCGAAGGCGAAGGCATCATGATGTTAGGGTCCGCAGGGCGGTGACTTGAGTCCTCAGGGTCCCGGGCCCCCGTTCCGCCCGACCGTCCACCCGGGGTGCTTAGCCGACTTATCACGGCGAGTCAAGCCGAAGGTTGCATGTGACCATATACACTGCAGGAGTTGGATAGGCTACCTATTCTCACCCGAGTCTTAAAGTAGCGGTGAGTGAGTGTGAAAATCGTCCGGCTACAATCGGTACGACGGGCCTCTAGGCGTGCCGAGTCAGACGCCCACTTGGTCTCTTGAATAGCGCACAGCGCTAACATAAGGTACCGGTGGGGCTGGAAACGGCAAAACTCCAAACCCTAGGAACTACATGACTTCATAAAAAATAAAGCCCTAAAACTGCTTGGATTTTTTACCGAAGCTGTGTTCACTTCCATGATAAAAATGTTTTTATTTCAATTTATTGTTCATTAATGCGCTCCATTTTAGATTATGGCTCTATTACCTGATCACCTTACAATATTGGTTCGAAAACTGTACTAGAAAAAGTTCAGAATAAATTCTAACGTTTTCTAACTTTTAAATGTAATATAGGTACCTAGAACTCTCAATGCATCGTATAATCCTTTACTTACTTATCTAAATCTTGAATCTCTAATGTAATGCAGAATCAGACATAATTTATATTTCGTTTAAAAGTTATTAAATGAACATATTGACTTCCCTAACTTTTTAAGTCGTCTAACCTTCCAATTTTCCTCTACTCGCACCCAATCAATGAACCTATTTTATTTAAAATCGCAAACTACTAATTATGCCACTAATACCCTACTGTTAAGAGTTATGCACATTATTAATATTTATTAATTCGGTTAAATTTCTTTTCTTTCATTTAAAAATCATATTTCTATAAATCTAAATTCTTATTCATATTGATATACCTAAATGTTACAAATTTCTTTTCTGTTAAATTTAGTTATATATTTTAAGAATACTATGTATTATTATACCCACTTATGTAATTGGGTCTAAACCAGTTTAATATTTAAAGAAATAAATAGAGACTCGATGTGGCCCATTGATTATTTTTGGTATTTAAATATCTCTCAAAATCATGAATATTAAGTATGATAAGCAAACGCATACTCTCCAATGATAACCAGAGAACTAATTAACGATAATAAAAAATGTTGAGCATTTAAAAATTTCCCCGCGTATTTATACATACAAATGTATGTAGCACTATCAAAAATATTCCATGGGGCATGCCACAATCGAGATTCTAGTTTAATGGAACGCACTGAACATACCAAAATTAAAACTACACCTGGCGGTCAGTACAACAACCATACCAAAATTGACCAGACACCGTCAATAGCTTAATTAGAGAGTGCGCGGTTGAATGTAGCGATTAGTTTATTATAGTATAAATTTAAATGTTAATGACAACCAGGCGGAAGAAAGAAATTGATGTCGTCGGCAATGGACTGTCGTAGGATATCACAAACAAAATATATACCCACAAGTAATAACGATGTAGGTAAATATAGAAAAGTTGAGACGACAGAAAACAAATAATGATGTTTTAACAAATTACCTACTTGTTTATGGAAATGGCAAAATTGCGCTTTACGCCGATGACACGCTACTATAAACTAAAAACTGTAACATCAAAATAAGCATCGTTCAACTGTAAAAGCAACTAGACTCTGTAGTAAAATGGTTCAAAACATATAGCGCCTGCGACTTAATGCACAAAACAAAGTAGTGGTAGCATTCAATATGAAAACCACTTTCCTTCTTACATTTAGAATTTACCAACACGTAGTGGAATGGTCGAACCGTGCTAAGTATCTGGGTATAACTTATGAGTTATGGCAAAACCTTTATTTCGGTGCACAAGTACATGAAGCCATCCGAAAAGTAACCAGCGTACAAAGCATGACTTCCGGTTCTAAACAACAAAAGCTCTATTCTAATGAGGACCATAATCCATGGTTGAGATGGTCGAAACTTACCGGGCCTCATCCTCACTCGTCTGGTTTATAAGGTGAGAGACTGAGAGGTACACCAAACCAAACATGGTTGACTCCTGGTGATTCTTGGGTGTTAAGTGGGTCACACGCAGGGTTGCCAACCGTCCCGATTTTAGCGGGACATTCACGATTTTTAGGTTCTTTTCCTGCGTCCCGATCAAAGTTTATGCGGGACACATTTTTCCCGGGAAATAAGGAAATTACCAATTTATCTCT
>JAIPRL010004814.1:0-35607 GCA_025469235.1 Pemphigus obesinymphae | reverse complement strand
GCTCAGAATCGTTTTATTGAATGCAATGATTTATCATTGCTTTCAAATGCAATACATCCACCAAAAGTATCCTGCCCAGTAGCGAAGTGCATCCACCCCCTACTGACCGGCTTTTTTTTTTTTACGCTTATTGTTTTGAAGAAAAGTATTATAAATATTTTTTTACATTTTCATCCCCCCCCCAAAAAAAAAAAAAAAAAATCTTTCTTCGAGACGGCCCTGGGTGCAGCAATGCACCGCTTGCACCGGCGATTTATGCGGAACTGCTAGTAGCATCATGACTCCTCGCGAAGTCTGTGGGATATCCTTTCGGGACAATGTAGGGAACCCTGATTAGAGTCCTCCTGGATATCGAATGTTCGCCCCCCGAGGAATCCTCCTGGCTATTTGAAGACCACCAGGACTCCTCGGAGGAGTCCCAATAGAGTGCTCCCGGATATTGTGCGTGTGCAGGTTACCGCGGTCGATTATTGTGTTTCATTGACGACAATTGAATAATATTTCGTGTTGTGTTTCCGTATAATTATAACAATATTATTATATATTCGAGTCGTATCGTGTAGTTGATCGTGCGGGCTTCACAACACTGCACGGTGCACAACACTGCACGGTTCTAAGGAGTACTTCTTAAAACTTTCGAAAAACAGCCTTGTGCTTGCGCGAGTCATCGTAAATGATTATATTATAGTGCCGGCACTCGGCAATCTGTATATCAAGTTGTCGTTGATTGATTTGTCGTTATAATAATGCACGACAAAATAGATAGATATATGTCAGTAACAATACGAATTTTAGTCCGACATGCGCATCCCTACTTTTTACCATATAGGTATTAGGTTATCCGCTCTTCATTCAATTCTGTGGCGATAGCTTGGAAATGTATACTTGATATGTGTAACCAACGAGAGGCGGAGAACCTAATAATACACGGTAAAAAGTGAGGATACTGTGCGTATCACAATGTTGCTGACATACCTATCTATTTTGTCATGGTTATAGCCGCAGGGGCGGACCCAGGATTTTTGTACTGTGGGTCTGCCTTACTTACGAGAGGCCACTATGTAGAACCTTCAACCAACTATGTATTACAAAGTTTTACCTAAATATTTATCTTATTTATATCATATTTTGATACCAACATTCAATATAACTATAAGACATAAGTCATAAATAATAAGTAAATAAGTAAAATTTAAAACTTACTTACAAACTTTAGGTATTGTTAATTATTTGTTATTTTTATTTGTTGCATCAAAATGTATATTCAATTAACAAATTACAGGGAATATTTAAATAATTTAGAGTATTTATATTCATATAATATGAATATACATATCTAATAGTACTTATAAATTTACAATTATATTTTTATAGAAACATTCTTGAGTCTGTGTACATTTTATAAATTATTATTTTATTATTGATGATTGTAGTATTGTACATATTTTTTTCAAATAAAAAATATGTTATGTAGTTTGTCATTTTGAGAGGCCACATTTTACTGAGAAAAAAACTGTGGGTCAGCTGACCTCCCAAACCCCCCCCCTGGGTCCGCCCCTGGTTATAGGCATATTGTTGCATCAGAGTAATATTAAGAGGACGTCGCACAAACGCTATTAAAACATTTCTTTTTCTTCTCAGTACAGCTCTTCACCGAGTAATCGCAGAGCTTCAATGTATAAACAAAATATGACGTATGAGAAAATTTACGATGACACTGCAGAGAGTTTTTTTAGTTAAATAATTTTTTTACATTGTCTTATTAAGTTTCAAAATTGAAAAATTTTACGTTTTTCAATCGTAGATTGTATGATGTGTAAAAATAGACATATTGGAAAAAAACTCTCTGCTACAATATTAGTTTAAGTTCTCATAAATTACGTGGTGAAACTATTTTAATTCTAAGTCAATTATTGATTTAATTGTGCTAAAAAGTAGTTATTATTATTATACTATTATTTCTTACAATTAATTATTATTATTATTATTATTGTTACGGGGATAATACCTAATCGTAATTTTTTACGCAACGACACGACGAACGGTGCGCGTCAACCGTGATGCTTGTCATTCGTAACTCTGTGTAATAAAATTGTTGGTTTCTGGTCACGTCGGTAATGTAATGTTAAGATGAATAGCCATTTATACGGGCATGGAATGACCGTCAGTCCAGTGGCGCAATTAGAGGGGGTCTAATGGTCTATATTAGCTCAAGTCCCCCCCCCTATTTTTATATTAAATATAATCGTTTCTGTAATAAATGATCGATTAAAAAAATACAATTAAAATGCATATTATTCAACCACGATACAAGATAATCAAATAATTAATTAATTTAGAACATGATATTATTATATTACGACCTTGGCTAAATATCTAAATAAAATATATTTAGCCATGATTACGACAAATTGCAATGTAGTTGGTCCTATATAATATAATATATTTATATGATTCAGAATATTATTATATCCGTGATGGACGAAAGCCTTATAACTTATAAGTGATAACTGATAATGAGGAAATTCGAATCGATTCGTTTCAATGATGAATAAATGGCTATTTGTGTTAGATATTCTGAAAACTTTACAATATATAAAAGATTTCTTGCTTTTGTTAATGTATCTGAAAGTCGAAATGCTGAATCATTATCGAATGGCATTTTATCATTTTTAGAAAAATATAATCTTTTAAAAATACCAATTGTTTCTCAATCGTTTGATGGTAGGCCAGTGTAATGTCTGGTGAACATGGGGTTGTTCAAAAAAAAAAAAATTAGAGATTATTACCCTTATGCTATTTACACTTATTGCATGGCTCATTGTTGCAATTTAATTATATAGTTGATATGTGTTTAATACATTTAATAATACTGAATTATTTTTTATCATTATTGATTAGTATTTGCCTTTAATTATTGTGAGGGTCTCTATCCCTATGGGCCACATTTAATTAATATTATGGTGGGGCTGACCCCCCCCCCCGCCAAATGTTTGGGCTGATTGCGACACTGCGGCAGTCGTGATGGGCCACCGACCAAGTAATCTTCTCTTTTAGGACAATTTATAAACAAAAAGTCGTCACACAACTCGTAATGTAGGTACGTATGTACTTAATAATAATTTAATAATACAATATCCGTTCCGAGGACTGAAGGTATATTATATAATATCCAGTGGAGTAGAAGGAGGCAGAAGGAGCAGTTGCCCCCCTAATTATAAAAAAGTTATACTTTTGCACACTTCGGATAAAATAAACAATCATCGTCAATGTAAACATGCATAATTAATTTTTGACATATTATAATAATAAATAATACTCAAAGGGGTTACATTTTTGTAATTTATCATATTATTATTATCATTCTCCTATAATAGGTATATAATTGAATTATAATATTTTCTTAAATCATGCTGTATTCATATTTTCCACTTATAGCACTCTGTATAATAAAAGATATAATATAATATTAGTAAGAACCATTGATTATGAATTAGGTACTAGAGATTGGCCACCGGCATACGAAATTGTACGCGCCGGCTATTCACCCGATAGAGTGCGTTAACAATATATGAATTGAATATATATAATAATATGTTAAAATTTCGACGGTCCACCGTTGTATTTGGACTACCAAACAATGATAAACCGGTTTCGTCGCCCGATATTCTAAATAATAGTTCAATGATGTACAAATAATGTTCTTACAAGGCGACCAGTGGCGTACACAGGATTTTTAAATGGTGGGGAGGGTATGAAAATAAATAAGTACCTAATCAGTATAGACACAAGATTAGACATGAAAGAATAAAATATTTGTTTTTTTAGTGTTATATTAGAATACTGTTAAAAATATATATTATTATACAATATATATATATATTCTTATATAATATATATATATATATTATTATATAATATATATATATTGTATAATAATATATATTTTTAACAGTATTCTAATATAGGGGTATACAGGTATACAGGTATACAGGGGTACTGAAAAAGAACCAACAAATATTAAATTTGAAAACTTGAATACCTAAAAATCATTTTTGTAAAATTTTTTTAAACAATAATAATTGGAGATAAGGTTTGACGACTTAAAAATTTAATAATAATGCCCTAAAATTATAATAACTATAAATTTTAGATTCTGAGTAGTGCAAAATTGGACAGGACGATTGTGAAACCCCAAGGATTTTCAATTGGGGTAGAGAAAAAAAATGAAATCAAAATTATATAGTGTACCTATATAGTAGTACCTATAACAAATGAATGAATAAATTTTATCCCTATTGAAGTAAATTTGTTATTAGTGTGAGAATGAATTTAGGTATATAGCCATAGAAAACGAAATTACAATTAAACTTACGAGAGAAAAAAATTAAAATATGTACCAAATACACATTGAATTATATACCTATATATCGAAATAAAATTAAAATTAAAAATTTTAAGTATGAAGATTAATTGAAAAAAATATTGGACTGGACGGGTGAGGACCCCGCAGGTTTTTCAATTTGGGTAGAGGCAAAATAAAGTTATTCATACTTATATTGGTATAAGAACGCATACCAAAAGAATGAATACATTTTTCCCTAAGTAGGTAATTTAATATGAGTGTAGGAATGATTTTATATAGCCATAGAGAAAGAAATTTCAATTAAATTTGGAAAAGAAAGAATTTAAAATAGGTACCTAATACACATGTGTATTATATACCTATATATTGAATTAAAATTTTATTTAGATATTTTATATTTACAATTTAATTGGAAAAAAATTAGACAGGACGGGTGTGGACCCCGCAGGTTTTTCGATTTGGGTAGATGCAAAAAAAAATTTATTTATTCCTATGGTAGTATAAGAACATATACCAAAAGAATGAATAAATTTTTCCCTAAGTAGGTTATTTAGTATGAGTGTAAGAATGATTTATATAGCCATAGAGAAAGAAATTTCAATTAAATTTAAAAAAGAAAGAACTTGTAATAGGTACTTAATACACACGTGTATTATATACCTATATATTGAATTAAAATTTAATTTAGAAATTTTATATTTAATATTTAATTGAAAAAAAATTGGACAGGACGGGTGTGGACCCCGCAGGTTTTTCGATTTGGGTAAATGCAAAAAAAAATTTAGTCATACCAGTAGTAGTATAAGAACGTATACTAAAAGAATGAATAAATTGTTCCCTAAGTATAGGGTATTTAGTATGAGTTTAAGAATGACTTTATATGGCCATAGAGAAAGAAATTTCAAATTAATTCAAAAATTATAGAACATATAATAGGTACCTAATACACATGTGTATTATATACATATATATTTAATTAAAATTTAATTTAGAAATTATTATTTAAAATTTAATTGAAAAAAAAAAAAGACAGGACGGGTGTGGACCCCACAGGTTTTTCAATTTGTGTAGATGCAAAAAAAAATGTATTTATTCCTAAGGTAGTATAAGAACGTATACCAAAAGAATGAATAAATTTTTCCCTAAGTAGGTAATTTAATATGAGTGTAGGAATGATTTATATAGCCATAGAGAAAGAAATTTCAATTAAATTTAAAAAAGAAAGAACTTGTAATAGGTACTTAATACACACGTGTATTATATACATATATATTGAATTAAAATTTAATTTAGAAATTTGTATTTAAAATTTAATTGAAAAAAAAAATAGACAGGACGGGTGTGGACCCCGCAGGTTTTTCGATTTGGGTAAATGCAAAAAAAAATTTAGTCATACCAGTAGTAGTATAAGAACGTATACTAAAGAATGAATAAATTGTTCCCTAAGTATAGGGTATTTAGTATGAGTTTAAGAATGACTTTATATGGCCATAGAGAAAGAAATTTCAATTTAATTTAAAAATGATAGAACATATAATAGGTACCTAATACACATGTGTATTATAAACCTAAATATTGAATTAAAATTTAATTTAGAAATTTTGTATTTGAAATTTAATTGAAAAAAAATTGTACAGAACGGGTGTGGACCCCGCAGGTTTTTCGATTTGGGTAGATGCAAAAAAAAATTTATTTATTCCTATGGTAGTATAAGAACGTATACCAAAAGAATGAATAAATTTTTCCCTAAGTAGGTATTTTAATATGAGTGTAGGAATGATTTATATAGCCATAGAGAAAGAAATTTCAATTAAATTTAAAAAAGAAAGAACTTGTAATAGGTACTTAATACACATGTGTATTATATACCTATATATTGAATTAAAATTTAATTTAGAAATTTTATATTTAATATTTAATTGAAAAAAAATTGGACAGGACGGGTGTGGACCCCGCAGGTTTTTCGATTTGGGTAAATGCAAAAAAAAATTTAGTCATACCAGTAGTAGTATAAGAACGTATACTAAAAGAATGAATAAATTGTTCCCTAAGTATAGGGTATTTAGTATGAGTTTAAGAATGACTTTATATGGCCATAGAGAAAGAAATTTCAAATTAATTTAAAAATTATAGAACATATAATAGGTACCTAATACACATGTGTATTATATACATATATATTGAATTAAAATTTAATTTAGAAATTTTATATTTACAATTTAATTGAAAAAAAGTTGGACAGGACGGGTGTGGACCCCGCAGGTTTTTCGATTTGGGTAGATGCAAAAAAAAATTTATTTATTCCTATGGTAATATAAGAACATATACCAAAAGAATGAATAAATTTTTCCCTAAGTAGGTTATTTAGTATGAGTGTAAGAATGATTTATATAGCCATAGAGAAAGGAATTTCTGTTAAATTTATAAAAGAAAGAATTTATAATAGGTACCTAATACACATGTGTATTATATACCTATATATTGAATTAAAATTTAATTTAGAAATTTTAAGAAGAAGGTAGAAATTAGTTATGGAAGTAGAAATTTATTCATTATTTTATTTGATATAAGCACCTCCACTTATTGCTATACTACCTTGAATATACTGCCTATTACTATACTACCTACGACTATACTACCTATGACTATACTACCTACGACAATACTACCAATTACCATACTATTTATGACTCCTACCTATGACTATATTATCTATGACTATACTACCTATGTCTACAACACAAGATAAAAAGAAATTCAAATTTAATTTAATAATTTGAATTTACTGTTTGCAAATTTATGCTATTAATTTAAGAATTATATTATATATTTAAAACTTTATTTATCCTTCTATTAATAATTATATCAAGTCACGTGTTCTCATTTGTCAATGTCACATTGTCACATATCTCACATGGTGATATATGTCACAATGTGACATATTACATATATTTTCGTATAGTAAATATTTTCAACTTATCTTAGAATATTAAAACTATATATTTCTTAAAAACATTTTTGAGGCCACCCATACTTTTACACAGGAAAATATGAACACCCAATACACCTCTTAAAAATATAAATTTAAATCAGAAAAGTTTACGTTGCATATAGCAACAACGAGGAGTTTATCAATGAAACTAATTTCGTTGGGATAACATGTAGAATGAAATTTTCTATATATTGCAAGGTTCGTTTCAGTAAGTTATGCTACGTTCACACAGTGATAGTAGCGCATATATGAGTAGCTGTCACGATAGTATTCTCCAATAATCATTTATGTACATTTTATAGGTCATGATAATCACTCTGGCACTATCACATATTCATGATAGTGTGATAGTGCGTATCACGCCCTATATATAATACGTAAATTATTTTGGGAGAGTACTATCGTGACAGCTACTCTAATGCGCTACTTCCACCGTGTAAACGTGGCATTAATATAATAGTTTGTTAAAATATATGACTGTATTTCAATATGCAGCCACTGTGAACTTTATAAGTCTCCGGTAATATTTTTACAGAATATCTATATACATTAAATCATTTTTAAGTCGAAATACAATATTTAGCCTATCTTATACTCACCGGACTTATAAATACCGGTAATCTTTCGGTGTTCCTGGCCGCTAAAACGGTATTGAACCTCGGGTTAGTGGCATCCGAACGAGACTGCCGGTGGCCCGTAGACTCCGTGCTAACCCCGAACGGATACCCTAACACCGAGGAACTTCTACCTAGCCAGACTTGACTGTAAATCATAAAGTAACTCCTGCTACAACCTCATATAAATGCTTAACTAAAGACTAAATATTGTATTTCGACTTGTATAAAGATATTCTGTAAATAATACAATTTACTGGAGACCATACAGTCCACGTAGGCCACATATTGTGGTATAGCCATATTTAACAAACAATTATATTATTAACTTACTAAAAGGAACCTAACAAATGTATATAAACGTCGTTTTTAATGCTATCCCGCTGAAAGTGGTTTCATCGAAGAACTCGCGTCTAGTTGCGATGCTTTTCTGATATAAATTTTTATTTTTAGTTTTTGTTCAAGTTTTCGTGTGTAAAATTATGGGTTTTTGCTCAAAAATGTTTTTTAAAAATATATAGTTTTAATATAATATATAATATAATTATATTATATATTACGATGAGTTGTAAGTACTTATTATACCAAAATTAGTGTCATGACCTATGAAAACACTTTGTGTGACTCTTTTCGATATCATTATTAAAATAAATATAGTTTTTAATACATAAGATAATGTAGAGAGTATATAAAGAATGTGTAATGGTAACACAAATGTTTCGGGTTTAATTAAATTAAATTTGAACCCCTTGTATACTAACTAACTAACTAACTACTGCTAAATTTATACAATCAATATACTGAATGAAACTTCGACTGACCATTAAACCATTTGATGACACTGTTGATTATTTCCATGGCATGTAGAGAAAAATCGGTGAAATTGGTAGATACATTTGTCTCCATTACGAATTGTCATTTCCTCACCATTCGTCAGCAACATCATCATTCTTCCATAATCTGATGTACAAAATACATTTTTTTAACATTAATGCGAAGTTTTGTAAGTAAATATATATGTAATATAAATTATTACAGTATTTTAATTATATAGAAACAACTTAAATACGATTAATATATATTACACATAAAATTAATTTGCGACTAAAAATAATTAAGACAGAAAATATGAGGGTTCTTTATTTATTGAACGAAGCATTCGATGTAAAGGATTGCTAAGGTGTGAATGAAGTAGAATGTCAAGAAATGAAGAAATTGCGGCATAAGAGAGAAATCTATTTTGTATATACGTTTTTATCTTAAACGATGGCCAGATACGGATTTTAAATAACTGTATAATAACTATATTCCAATATTGACCAATATGAATTTAAACAATTTTATATCATAATTTTTAACAACGTAATTTATATTGACTAAATAATATTTCAATATATTTATAATACTTAAAAGCACTATCAGCTGATAAACTTACCTACATCCTAATACCTTTTTACACGCTTTCACCAATGTAACGATTATAGAATTAGCTGAAAAACTAATAATTATGTTAACAATACGGTTTAACCCAAATTTAGACGTTTTTCATCAATTTTGTAAAAAAATCGTGTAATCTATGAATTAAAAATGTTGAATAACTTTTATAGGTACATCTACTATTTGCAAGTCACGATATTTACCAAAAGTAATCATAAGATAATTTATATATGGGTACAGAAAATTTTGGATTTTTATATTATAATAATAATACATTCATTATACAAATTATATAAATATGTATTATAATCTCTAAAAATATATTGATATTTTAAAATTACCACAAATTGTTTAAAATATCGAGTTATTATATAAGTTATTTCTACAATCTGGTCGAAGAAAGTATAACTCATGTTCAATATTCGTTATGTTCAACGATAATGTAAATAGGTATAACTTATGTTTGTTATTTTAAAAACAATTATAGATAAAGGAATATTGAATATGACGTATCACGAAAATATATGAAAATCAAAAAATAAATGTGAAGATATTTAGTGTGTGTGGGTATTATTTTAGATATTTTAGTAAAATAAATCCCATTAAGTATTATTTCCTAAAGTACACTTGAGAACTTGTGAAATATACTACAAATTATTATTATAAACCCAAATCACAAAATTAATTAGTTAGGTAACTTTTAAGTTTTTACTGCGTATACCTATATATTTTAACAACTATATTATCATCTTCAGCGCAAACCAAAACCTTTAATATACTTTAAATTGTCTTGTTTTATAATAATTTATAGGTTTAATTTTTTTAATTTTATTAGTTCATGGGTTATATTAGATACTATACAAGATTTCTTTGTTTGACTTTTTTTTTAAAATTTATTTCAATATTCCTCCCTATGCTCCTCATTAATACTTTTTTTTATAAATATATAGAAACCATCTCTGTTTTATACATGGAAATCCCGTGCTCATGCCCATCCGTCAAAATTTAGTAAAAATAAAATCGTATTATATTATTTTATTTTAATAAAAATTCATCTTTTCGATATTCACATCTTTATACTGTATTAAAATAGAAGAAAAATTCCAGACTACCTTTTGAGGATGTCACATTAGTCATATTGACTAGGTAGTAAAAACAATTCTACGAATAACTAACAAAATGACTTCTTAAGAAAACGCTATACCATCTATTTTCAAAAGGTTCTGTGTAGGCATTTTTTAAGAACTTTTTTGAATAATGAAAATTTAACAATTAATAAATTTGAAAATAAATCAGTCTAAAATGTCTCTAATATCAATACAACTTTTATTGTTCTGTAATAACGACATTTGTTAAAAAAACTCCTTGTGGCTTTTTAATCAGAGTTTGATAAAAAATTATCATAAAAGAGAAAAAATTACATTAAATAAAAGATGATAACATAAACTAAGAAATTGAAAATGTCAAATTTTCCAATTTTCAAACTTAAAAAAATATGTGAAAAAGGTATTTTAACTAAAAAAAAACTATAGAAATAGTTTTTAATGATCGTTAAAGAAGAAAATTTGGGGGAAGGGGGGGAATAAAAGACCCATTTTTTTTATTTTCTAAATATAGTCACACCCTATTCTATGAAGGTGACTGTTACAAGTCAACCGCTCTATGTTCGTCCATAGTTAATATACCTACTCATCTATCATATTTTATTTAAATTTTGAAATTTCATGATAAGTAGAAGAGAATAGTTATATATAGAAGTCGAGAACGTGTTTTAATATTGTTTAAACTTATGTATAAGTGACTTTTAAAGAGTTTAAATACTTTTATTAAAATTTATAGAAAACAATATTTTAGATATGATATTATAGGGATTTTGAAAAAATATAAATTACCTAACAAAGATGTTATAGCAATTAAAAAATTAAAAATAAAAGTTTTTGAAAATTCTAAATTGTGCTATAGAATAAGAGAATGATAAAAAATTTATGAGATCACAAAAATATACAACCAACTATTCCACAGATTATTATTCCATTTGTATATATTTAATATTTTTACATCCACCCAAAGACCAAATCCCAAAATATTTAATTTTACACATCACATATATAATTATTATTCTAAACAAAAAACGAATAATTGGAAATAAAATTAAAATATTTAAATCAAGAAGTATACCTAATACAACTGATATCTATAATGTATATGTTCTATACTGTAATATAATTTGAATATTTATAATAAAAAGGATAATATTTTAAAAACAACATATTTTTAACAACAATTAATATTCTATTCCCACAATTTGAGTTCTATTGAAAATTAATATCATTAATTATTATTAAGCACTTGTATTTTTTTGTTCGTTTCGATTTCATTTTTCTATTTTTCCCGTTTTTGTTTTCGATTTTCAATATTTTCGTAGTTAATTTTTTCCGTTTTAATTATTTCGTTTAAAAATGTTTTCTATCCCTGACTTTTTGTATAATATATAAAGATATGCAGACCATTTTTTTATATTACATATCTGTATCTATAAAAACACAGGATCAAGAACGAAGTCCTTTCTTGCCCTACTGTAGGAATGAAAAAAGGATTCTCGTAACCAAGATTTCTTGGTCTGACTAGTGGACTGAATTTCACGTGGTCGGTAGTAAACATAGCAATTAGAAATGTAAAAAGAATCTTTGTATTTTGAGTCTAGTGAGATGGGACGCGAAAACTTATGCCGACCAGTAATAGAAGAAAATAATCATTAATTGGTAGGTACTTATAATATAATTAATTTTTTTAAATTTATATTGTATAATAGGTGTTTTAACTAAAACTCAATTGAAAAAAGTTCTATATGTATATTGATGGACATCTTGGTGGGATTCTCATAGATATGGTAACATTTTATAATAATGATTATTTATAATACATATTACGCATTAGTAACTAAAAAACGGTTTTTAAACAAAAAAAATGACATACAATTTACGAACATTTTTTTACTAGTAAAGTAATATAATAAGTCACATAATACCAAAAAATATCTATTGTTAATAACAATTTGTGATATACCTATTATACCAGTCATATTATAATCATATTAATATATTTTGTATATTTTATCAAGTATGATATGATTTTGATAAAAAAAAATCATTGGTAAAGTTTACGTGAACAAACGAAAATCATATGTACATATTCGCAATGCTGGGCAAATTAACGAAATTTTTAACTCAATAAGTTAAGTTAGTTTAAAAATATTATGTTAATTTAAGTTCAAATTGACTTGTATATTTTTTTATTAACTTTATAAGTTACAATTTATTTTTAAAAAAAAGAATAACTTAATAAGTTAAAATGTGTGTTTAACAATAAAAAAATTATAAAATACCTCTCATCTGTTAGTTGCTACAATACTTATATCTTCGTTTTTACCACCAATATTATTTTTAAACAGACAGTAGGTATTATATAATTATATAATTAAATATATTTAAAATATTGGATAAACATAATTAACCAAAAATATAGATCAACACGAAAATATCAACCGTTTCGACGCAAAAACTAAACTGTCCTGTATCACATAAGCCAATAAAACAAAAATTTACTAAAATTTACCTCATATCTTCGTGTACCCATCTTAATGTTGGCTTATCATGATTGGATATTTCCCAAAATAATAATATTATATGACATCTAAATATTACAATAATAATGCGAAGATAATGAGAGCCACGAATCACAGTAATACTATATAGTTTTCATAATATAGGTAGGTAATCCTATTTATTTATATATATAAAGTGTATATATACACTTATGTAAATAGTAGAATCAGAAAAATTTCCTATACCTAAAAATAAAAATCTCATCCAAAAAATTTGATTGTTCTTTGAACAATAATAACATAATTTAATTAGTTTTGTATAAGTTACCTTAAAGTTAACATGTTAAATTTAAAAAAGTAACTTATTAAGTTAAAACTTAGTTTGAAAAATAGAAACGCGTTTAATAACTTAATTAAAATTAAGTTCACTTTTTAAGAGGACGCTATACCCGCATTTTCTGTCTCCGTCTAACTAATTGGCAATAGATCAAAATTATACAATGCAGAATAAAAATTATAGCGTTTTGGTTAAATTTAAAGCTTAAACACCTGTTATTAAATTTTACGAAAAGAATAATTTCGAGTGAACTTCATGGACTTTTTGTAAAATATTTTCTAAAAAAAAAAAAATTATGGCATTTTTAGCTTTTGATATTTTTATATAGCTTTAATTTTTTCGTCAAACAATATTTTACAAAAAGCCCATAAGTTTTGCTTGAAAAATTTCTTTCTTTAAATTATTTAATTAGTAGCTGGTGTTTATACTCTAAATTTAACCTAAACGCCAAAATTTCAGTTCTGTGTACCCATAGTGTGATTTTGCTACCTATATAATCCGTTAGCTAGACAGAGACAACAAATGCGTGTATAGCATCCTCTTAACTTAATTTTAATTTTTAACTCTTTCATGCCCAGCATTGCATATATATATGTAGTTTGGCGATATCGGATATATTATGTATAATTCTTATATATATATATATATAGATATTTCTACCTATACTTGTGGAAATAAATTTGGGTTGTTGGGGAGATGTGTAAAATTAGATTTAAATTAGACATATTTCCAAATTGGAAGCAATATTCAGCATTTCGGTTATTCCTTTTTATTGAAATATTTTATTAAACGACTATTTAATCTATAGATTATAGTATAAGTTATATTTTCATGTTTTAACATGACTAATTAATTGTATGGACTATACACTAATTTTATTATGCAAGACGTAACATATGATGTAATCATAAATACAGTAATCTGATGATTTTCCTATATTATAATATTAATATTCAATTTCTTAACAATTTATTTAAAAAATTCAAATTACTTACAATTTTTTAAAGATCATAAAAAATAAATTAAATTAGAAATTATTCTTAGACGTAAATTTTAAAACTAAAACAAGTATAATATTATAATGATTTTTTATTTATACGCAGGTAGGTACTTACATCATACATATTCCATATTACGATAAATGGATCGACATCCCATTTCGTCAACAGCTTTTACGGTGTATCCAAACCAATCATTATTCCTCGTTTCCATATTCCCGGTGCTTTGTATATAATTAAAAAATACATTTATGCATAAATTATTCTCTTACAATTATTTAAAAATTTCATTTTAGTTTTTGAAACTTTTATTGTGAAAACATAATTAGGAAGCTATTTCACAAGAAAAACTTCCAAAGTCTTTAAAATTTTAATTTATAAAAGTAAAATATAGGTATATATTTTTTCATACGTACTTTGTTCATACACGAAGAATATATGGTAACCGTATTGCTATAAGTGGAATGATCTGACTTCTTTTTACGTTGTTTCTATGTAGATACCTATAATTTCTTTAAATAAATAAAAAAAAATGTATTTATTAAAGTAATTTGTAGGTGGTTAACTAAAAATTGATATATCGATCATTAAGTTCAAGACTGCAGCAAAAAAAAAGCTTTCAGTATAAATAATATAAAACATAAAAAGTACATTAGTTATTCAAAGTTAAACAAGTATACCACTATGCTATATCCATTGATCAATAATTAAATTTTTTTTTTTATTCAATTACTGTAATGATACAATGAATGATGTACAATGATTTTAATACAATATTTGTTTGAGTTTTGCAGTCTTGATCGTTTTATATTTAATTACCACCTAAACATATTTTAAATAATAACAAATACCTACTCAAACATAATAAAGAATAGTAAAATAATAATATTTACATAGAACCAAATTAATCGTTTAACATTAAAAATATCGATGAAATACATAGATGACTGCAGCGAAGAAAAATAACGGTGCAGTGTCTACGGATGTTTTTTGATACTCCTATTTTAATAATTATTCTATAATATTCATTATTAATGTATAAACATTTTATTATTGCATAAATTATATATATTATATTTTAACAATATGACTTTAATAGTTTAATGATAGTAATTATGTTTTATTTTTATTTTAATAGTTTGTTAGATATATGTAGGAATAAAATGTTTAATAGATATCATGATTTTTCATAAGGCTGAAAGCGGTCTATTATTCTAAGGAGTTTATAGTACCTATTTAACAAATTATTATGAAATATTCTCATATACACATGCACAAGTCACCGATAATATGTTTAAAAACATTTTTGGCTATGTAAAGTGAAAAATCACGGTAAATAAGCATATACTTTAAATAGTTTAGCTGTATTTGAAAACAAATTTAAATTCATAAATGTTTATTTAAGATTTTACGTGAAAATGTTCGAATTCATCTATTGTATTGTAATTCGATATTCCATTTTTTTTTTCAAATTAATTATTTAATTTAAACTGTTATTCCTACAAAACATAGAATAAAAATAAATTAAGTTCGAATTAATTTTCAAAATTTAATTTAACTAGGTACTGGAAATAAGCTTATTACCTTATTGATGTAAATACACGTGGGATATATTCGCTTTTAACCATCAAAATAGTTTTGTATAATGTAATGTTAAACTGCAAGATAGCAGCTAAGACGTAAAGTGTATAAATGTATAATATAACAACATTCAATAGCCTTAAGTGGACGCGGCTTATAAAAATGAAAAGAAAAAACAATAGACACACGAAACAACATTCTTCATTGTAATATACAGATGTTTTAATTATACAATTATGTTTATTTTATTTTTCTGTGAAATTTCGACTAGAACACTTTAATCTATTTTTCGGTGTGTAGGTACCTATAGTAGGTATAGGTACCTAAATTTAGTCAAGATGATAAATTTAAACGGGTCATTTTTCGACTTTTTTATAATTTATAAGGAATAACTAAACAGTGAAGCAAAAAAAATAAATAAATAACTGGTTATTGACTATTTCCTTATAGTTTAGAAAATAATTGTTTAAAATATTTTTGTATATTTAGTAAAAGGTTCAAGCAATACGCGTCTAAAAAGGATATAAAATCCAACGTGTGTTAATATATTTAATATTAGTATAATGTTTGGTTAAATTAATCAAAACATATAGTTTAAATATTTTATTAAATTGATAGAAATAATTCCAAACAATCATAAGTTTGAAAATAATCATACATCTGCTTTTTCATAAAAAATTTGAACGCCTGCACGTCCTGCCGCAAGGCCCGCAATACAATAATAATGATCGTGATGTGCTAATAAGGCGTGTGGTACCTACGTCGTATCCATACGATTATTATATCTTCACTCGTCTATATAGGTAGGTACTTACCTATAGTTACTGAGCGTTTTTATAATATTATTAAATATTAATTATGCTTTAAGTGTTTACGTGATTAATTCTATTAAATTAATTAAGGCCGATTTATTTGTTTTATTACTATAATATATTTATATCAAATATCGGATAACATTAGGTAGGTATGTAGGTACCTATACAAATATTCAAAGGTTCGTCATTTTTTAATTATATATTATTAACAGGTAGGTATATGTATGATATATGCTGCTTTCATACAATATCTAATGGATTTCAGACTATATATATCTTCTATGTTTTAAAATTATTAGTGATGTTACGAACCCAGATTTTTGAGGTCGAACCGAACCCGAATTTCCAATTTTTTATTCGAACCCGAACCGAACCCAACTATTCAATTAAAATATCGAACCCGAACCGAACTTCATAAAAAAAAAAAAAACAATACAATAATATAAATTACCATTTTTTATTAATTATTTATATTTACATAAAAATTTATTAAGTAGGTGCCTCTTAAACATAATTTTAAGTCTAAGTAAAGAAGGATTCCACATTTTTCCATTTCTTTTTATCGTTTTTCGAAAAATTAGTTTCAAATTTTTTTTCCTAGGTTCGATATTCGAACTGAACTATTTTGTGTTTAGTTCGGTTCGAATATTTCCAATTTTGAGTTCGATTCGGTTCGAAAATCGAACAGTTCGTAACATCACTAAAAATCATATATTTGTGTTTTTGTTAGATTGTACATTTTTGACTTGTACAATAAATACAATATTAAATAATAGATAGGTACCTACCTAACTATATACATAAATTGTATTGTTTTTCATATAATTTCATTAATTAATTACCTATATTTTTAGTTAGCAATACGGTATATAATAATAGTAGGTATATTATACATAGATACCTATATATATATATAGGCACATGCAGTTTAATAATTTAAAAATGATGAACATTCGAATTTTTGTATAATATCAGACATTTGAAAATCGTTCGATATATCAAACACAAATAAATCGGCCATAATTAATTTAGTATATGATAAAATATTTACTTGTACGTAAAAACTAGCTATCAATTATATAAGTACCTACTATACGAGAAATACACATAAAAAAATTAATAGGTACATTCGGTCTAATATAATTAGGTTGAAAAAACTAAAAGGTATTGTTACTAGAACTATAATATTACATAGGTGAATATACTTTCCAAGTTTGTGTATAATTATATATCAAATCTAATAATTAAGTTAATACAACTACCTATCTATTTTTCTGGGACAATTTACCGATAAAAATGTTTAACAGTATTAATGTAGTTAAAATAAACACAACTACATCAACTATATAAGTACATTTAGTAGGTACGTCTAACCATGTTATGAGATAGTAGGTATAGCTAGGTACCATGGTTTATGGTTGAATTAACCATTTAAATGTTTATTGTAACTATTTTTTTTTTTTTATATGTATATAAATACAGTTTAGAATTAATGAATTGAATACTGGAAGTATTAGGGGTTAAGTATATTGATAAATAAAAACGAAATTTTAAAACAACTAAGAATATACTTTTATACTTCAATACATTTAAGTGGTTCGGAGCGTTAAATACTTTATAACTACTATACGTCTTATACTAGGTATACTCTATAGGTAGGTACCTACCTATATTGGAATTTCAAAAATAGTATAGACATGATTTTTTTGTACATAAATACTTACTTTGGTTTTCCACATCGCAACAGGATAAGTCATTTTTTGCTCAGGTATTCAATAGTTTCCATTATACCCGAAAAAATGAATTAAATCATCAAGTTTTTGGTTGGCACTGAAAATAACAAAATGGTCGTTGAAGTATGTGTACGTAGTTAAAAGTTCATTATTTTATGTTAATTTTTATTTATAATAATTGATATTATTTATGGATACTAGATACTCACAATTTTTAACCAAAAGTAACGATCGGATAATTTATAAATGAGTAAAAATCGTTATTATTATTTAATAAGTTATATTAATGAACACATCCATAGAATTTCTGAAATATATTAAACGTTTAGATTGTCAACGATCGTTTATGATATTGATAGATATCCAAAGACATAATATTATGTTCTATAACTTCTATGTAATAGAGTAACTTCAGCATAGACATTGTAATTTTATATTTTAGGTATTTTTTAGGTCAAAAGTAGGACTGTATGTGGCTATCATAAGATCAACTCTCGCGTATGGTTGTGAAGCGTGGACGACTAAACAGAGAAAAACTTGAGGACTTTCGAGAACAGAGTATGGAGAAAAATATGAGGACCTGTCATCGATGGAACAACGGGTAACTGGAGGAGGAAACATAATAAAGGGTTGTATGATATGTTGGAACTAGCGCCAGTAACAGGTTTTTTAAGGGCCAAAGAATACAATGGTTAGGTCACATAATGAGAGAGGAGAGAACGAAACAGTTAGAGTAGCATTGGAATGGAAACCACAAGGAAAAACACCCAGAGGAAGATCTAGGAAAAGATGGATCGATGTGGTAGAGAAGGATTTAAAAGGCCTAGGAATTGAGAACTGGAAAGAGGTAGCATCAAGAGACAGATGGTGTAGTGTAGTAATAATGGCGGCAAAAACTCTTAGAGAGTATAGTTATGCCAGAAGAAGAAGAAGAAAAAGGTATAACCACAAATTAAGGACCCCCTCCGAAATTTGTTCAATATTTGATAAGTACATTTTTTATGTAAATTAGTTCTTATGAAAACACTTTTAATGACATAATTATTAAAATAATTAATATATTTTTGAATACATAAGAAATGATATCACAAATAATTGAAATGGAAACATTGAATTTTATCTGTGATTTTTCATTGGATAGAGGATAATATGCATAGTAAAACAAAACTTTTCCAAAGTAGGTATCCCTAATTTTGATACAATGTTATTATACTTTTAATAATTTTTATGTATAAGCCATGTTCAGTTTAAACCTAAAATGAACGAGTCACAGCTATTTCTTCTTCATCTTCTCCTTCGTCCTCTCTCCCAACTATATGGGGTCGACCACCCTAGTCCTCATAACTTTCACTGAACTCTATCTCCCGTATCCTCCTTACTCCTACCCTGACCTCAGTTCCTCTACACGAATTCCTTACTCTTATACTTGTTCTGTCATACATGTCCTCAATTACATTCACGTACAACTTTAGTAACCTTTCCTTCATTAATTTCTCTAGAAACCCTATCATATACATTCTCTAGATCAATAAATACTACACACAACTTCCTCTTCATTTCTCTGTATTTCTCTACTAACCATCTCCTTGGGTTGCTGCCCATCATATATTATCTCTCTTTTTCGTTGATATTTTACTTCTTTAGCCTATTGCCACGTTTACGTATCCCCTGTCATACTACCCCCCCTACTCTCACCAATGTCTTATTTAATTAAATTATGTGTTATATAATACCCTGTGACGAGTCTGTATTTAATTATTGATGTCTGACCCACAGATTCACAGAGTAGGTAGTAGGTACTTATATTATAGTTTATTTAGAAACATTATATGTCTATTATGATCTGTGACGATAATGCCGGTAATTAACTATAACGTGTACATTTTGGGTGGTTCACGCATATTATATATGATATAGGGGCAGGTCGCCTACGAAGTATGAATGGATAGGCGGCAGTGTTTATTTCAGACCTAATGTTCCGGGGGGGTATAAAAAATTGTCGGAATCCTAAAAATGTATAGTACCGTTTTTTCTTTACTTTATTATTATTATTATTTATTTATTACATTATCAAAATTGATTTCAAAATACATCATTATTATTTATTATTATATTATATTAATTAAATAATTTATTACATCTCCAAAAATGATTACAAAATACAGAATTTTTACTGATTATTTTTAAAGAATAATTAATTAAAATAGTTATTACATTACTAAAAATTATTACCAAATACTTATTAGTCATTTTTATTATTATTATTATTATTATTATACAATAATTAATTTAAATAAGACGAATTCGACGTTGTTTTTTGCGTGCGTACAAGTCTATGACGTCATTCACGAGCTTTTCCTGGAGTACAATTGGTCCTTCAATGCTAATTTTCATACAACATTGCAATGTTTCTGGTCCCATACGGTTCCTTATTTTATTCATAATCCTATTCATGGTGCTGAAGGAGCGTTCGGCTGTGGCTGTTGATACTGGTATACACATTAAGCATTCAGCTAGTTTGTTAAAGTTTTCATATCCTATAGGTATTTGCTTGATAAACATATGCCAATGGATTTTTGAATACGTTTTCATCTACCATTTGTTTAGAAACATATTTAAAAGATTTAAGATCTGTCCAAACATCTGTTGCTTCAAGATTAGGAAAGTATGAACATACTGTTGAAACTTCATTTTCAGTTATTTTAATTAGGGAATCAAATGATTCAAATAAGGCGCTTAATTTGATAATTTCAACCGATTTACCATTGAAACGTGATTGCATTTGTTCGATCATTGTATCAACAAATTTTTTTGCCCCTCTAAGACTTTTAATTTTGCTTTCATTCTGAACTATAGCACGCGAGGTGGATACATGCTCAGTTAACGCTTTTATATTCTTGTAGATAATATTATTTTCATCTGTTAATAAACACTGTTCTGAAATATTCTGTAGATGGCCAATGGAAGAAGAAATCAACATAGGTACAGAGGATAGTTGTAAACTTTCTTTTTGTAAAACTTTACTCAAATTATTGACTGCACCTATTGCTTCGTCTAAAATCACTAAAGTTATCAAAAAACTCGATTGAGTGATTTCCAACAATATGCCCCCGGCTAATGAAGAAAGGTCAGCTCCTTCTGTGTGTATATGTTCACAAGCTAAAATTATCGCTCTATAACATTCTTTAACTGCATGGATTGATCGATGGTTACTTAGCCAACGTGTATCAATAGTTTCAGGTATTTTCAATTTTTTCTCATTTATGGCCTCTTGAATATCGTGAAATATTTTTTCTCGTTTTGCAGATTTATGAAATAATTTATATATATCTTTAATAACTTGGAGAGTTCGTTTAATAGTAGGAAACTTATTACGAGCAGATGTCAATGCTAATGATAGTAAATGAGCTCTACAGTGTATATATGGAATATCTCTACTTGCTTTTTCTGATAACCTTTTTCGTACTCCACTTATATTTCCAGAAAAATTTGCAGCACCGTCAAAACTAAGACTAATTAATTTTGAATAATCGAGTTCTCTTTTTTTAAGTTCTCGGTCAATAGTTTCCGTTATAGTTTTTGAATCTGTAGCAGATAATGGAATTATGCATAAAAACAATTCTTTTATTTCCCCACATTCAGTTACAAAACGAACAATTAATGTAATGTCACTAGTATTTGAAATATTTGTTGACTCGTCGGCCATTAATGAGAAATATTTATCTTTCAATATTTTTGTATCACAGGTATCAAGTATACTGCCTATACAATTTAATAATTCAATAGCCGTATTTTTACTTACATATGAAGATCTTTCACTTTGTTTGTTTACCCACTCGTTCAAGCTTTGGTTATTTTTTAGTACTATATTATTTATTAAAGGATTATATTTTGTAGTATGTGGAATTTCTTCTTTGGCCAAAAAATAAACACTATGCACCAAAGTTGAAAAATGAATTCTATTCTCCATTTTTTTAGAATTGTCTTGTTGTATCATTTGTGTGTGAATAGGTTTATTTTTTCCCAATAAAAATATTTTGTTTAATGCAACTGCTTTCGTATGATTTTCGGAAATTGCATGTTTTGACAATTTACCAGTTTTACCAGTAGCTTTACGAAAATTTGTAAACGGAGTAATTATAAAAACACCTTGTGACTTTTGTAAAGCTCCTTGATTGTGACTATGAAATTTTTCACATACTTTACAAAAAGCCCCACCTTTTTCTTCATTTAAGTATAACCAGTCGTACATTTTTTCCCAGTTTTTTTGGTAAGAATATTTTATTTTATTACCTTGGTCTTCTGAACTTGACAGTGTTGATGACGTGGTCGGTAGTGATGGATCGTCCACTTCATTTTCAGTAACAAAATCGTTATTTTTTTGCTTTTTACGGAACATATCTAGTATTGGATTATTTTTTCTTTTTGACATTACGGTATTTTTATTTTTTTACGTTTTATGTAGGTATATTAAAAGTTAAAATATAGTTGAAATAGAAAACAAATAAACGGAGTACAAACAACAGATCGACGCATTGCGATTTAAACGAATGAAATGAATAACAGCAAAATACGAAATACCTACAATAATCTTATAATATATAAAACGTATTCTATGGCAATAATTGGTAAAGTTAGTGGAATCACCGATAATAACGACCGTTTATCGATATACGGTAATCGGTATCCAGACGAAATCGCGATAACTTTTATTATCATGATTTATTCTGTAGGTACGTTTGAATTACATATATAACCGTAGCATAACGTGTTAAAAATTGTATAAATAAAAATATGGAATTAGAAAAATTGAATTTGTACCTTTATATAAATACATATTCTCGGAGGGGTATACATTTTTCTCCGGGGGGGTATTACCCTCCCGGTCACCCCCCTGAAATAAACACTGCTATTAATACATTTTATATTTGACATTTTACATTCATAAAGTTTGACATTTACGAAAATATTATTATAGACTATAATTTTAATTTAATCTTTTTTTCATATGCGTTTTTAAATTTGAGGTTTTTTTCGCTAGTGTTATACTTCCAGTTTTTTTTCGTGGACTTTTTTTCCTTAGGCTCATGTTCCTGTTATACCCTACAGCATATATGGTTCATTAATTTTTGATTACTGGAATATTCAACCAAAAAATTCGTATTTTTAAAAAGCTTTTAAAAGAAAAAAACACGTTTAAAACAAAAAATACGTGTTTAAAACGTATATAAAACATCATAAAAAAAAGTGTTAATCCTGTAGAGAACACATGTTGTAATTTCACCCGTAGCTCTCGTGTGAATATTGTCGTATATGTCGATGTAGGTTTTGACGTATACGGTAACACAAATTAACAAAACTAATCTTAATACAAAACACTTTAATACAATCGCAAACATATATCAATATAAAACATAAATATTATATCTCGTCTTTTCGGAGGCCTCTTGCGAAGACCACCTCGTGAGCGAGACTGAACATAATACCACTATTTTCTATTATTTGCAGTAATAATTAGAAAAAATACAACATAGACAATTTATAATTTTGACGGGTGTGATGACATTTCTAGGTTCATCAGTATACACGTCAGCATGTACACATTCATATACATATATACATACGTACATACATACATATACAGGTATACATACATATATATATAGTTTCGCCGTACCTACTACAGTCCGCTCTGTGTTTAAATAAAATATGACCTCATATTTCGAATAATATGGGCCATTTACAATTTTGATTAACTATGTGAATATTACAGATATTGTTAATGGTTTTAAATATATATATAATAATAATAAGATAAAATAAAAAAATGTATTATATAAACTTTAATAATAAGAATAAATAATTAAAAAAAAAAAAATTTCCAAACGTAGGTACCTATATAATGATAATTAAACAAAATAAGTTTGAAATAATTCCTAAAAATTAATATAGACCATAATTGGTTTCATAAGTGTACATAAATACGTATAGTCATATAAGAAGACAAATATTAAATCGATGTAAAGAAAGAAAAAGTTATAAAAAAAAAAAAATTAAATTTTTGGAATAATATTAATACTGATAATTAGTAATTATTATTGTAAAGAAAAATTTAAATGTTAAAAAAAAAATTAGTCCTGAAAATACATACTTATATATATATATATATAATTGTTTAATGAGGGATTTCTATATCAACCGTTTTCCTGTCTTATTAAATTGTCTACGTTCTTAGATGTATTTTTATTATTATAACATATATTTATATATATTATATTTTAATTTTAATTGTAATGCGATTCCCCGAAACAGTCAGACATCGGCTTGCATAATTCTCGATTACCGTTTTTTTTTTTTTGTGTAGGGAAAAAAATATCACCAATTATTTCCATATAATTATCATAAAGTTTTTGTTTACAATTAACCTATATAGAAAAAAAAAATGTTGGAATTCTGATAATGGATCATTTAAATGTTTACATTCGTTGGTTTCTATAACATGTCTAATTTTTGTAAATTTGATATTTTTATTTTTATTTTCATTACCAACATCATAAATTCAAATATTGTATAATCATTATTCCCTATATATATAAAAAAAATGATAAAGCTTAAACCAAAAAATATTAAATAATAAAAATTAATAATAATAAGGATATCTAATCTATATATGAAAATAAATTTCTTTATTATTATTTTATACCTAATATATTTTATAACCTAGCTTTCGGTGAAAAATTCTACCCATAGTTGCAGTGTCAAAAAGATAAATGTGTAAAAATCGTCATGAATACATAAACCAATGCATGTACTTTTTCCTAGACGAAAAACATAAAAAAAAAAAAAATTTTAAAACGAATTTTACACACATAGTAAAAAGGTTATGTAGGTACCTACTCTGGTATGTCTAAATCGCAAAAATCATATGCAAAAAATAAGCTCACAAACATCTTTCACACACACAATAAAAAATATACGTATTTTGTAAATTATTTAATAATATATTATATTATTTTATATGGACCTACCTATCTTTGGTACATTGAAAATTTGATTAACCAAATACAGAAAACATTACAATAAAAAAAACTTGAAAAACGTATTTTGAATACCTACGTAAGAAAAAAAAAATTAAAAATATGTATGTACCTACCTAGGTATCTATGGTACTCAAAACATGGAAATGCAGGTTTTCTACTTCATAGAAAATTGAAAACATACAACAAAAAAAAAATCTAAAAACACATTTCAACATGTAATATAAAATGATTCCCTAAATTCAGGAGGGAAAAATTGCTCTAAAAAAAAAAAATCTAACACACAAATGCAAAAAAAAAACCTTGCACACGGGAAAAATATAACGTAGGTATGTGCCTATATAAACCAACTTTTAGTAAATATAACCTGAACTCACACAGAAGTCCAATCTCGAAAACTGAATGTTGAGGATTTGTGTATTTAAAATGACGTTGGGCCAATGTTGAAGTCGTGGAGTCTTGAAGCTTCGAGTCCGGTTGGGGGAGGGGCAACTTTGTTGTATACGTCGAGCGTCTCTCGATCGTTCACACGACAACTCCGAAAACATTTAATATATTTTAGTCTATTTAAAAAAACGGTATGATATAAAAACACTTTGAAAATAAAATATATTAACATCTTCAAAATGTATTGGCATTCTTGCTGTCCCATCCGGAGCAGAAGTGACACACATAGTGCGAATCTCGTTAGTTTCCAACATTTTCCTAGTCCTTATTGACAACCCTTGATCTCGGAGTCGTAAGGATATCGAATTCTTGGTAAAATGTACTGAACTACAAAAAAAAAAAAAAAAATCTAAATCTCGTGGAGTCGTGGAGTTGCGAGTCCCAACTTAATCTCGGATCGTGTATTCCGAGTACCGTTGACGCCAACTTTGTCGTATACGTCGATGTAGGGTTTGACGTAACATCGACAATTTATAATTTTGACGGGTGTGCTGACATTTCTTGGTTTATCAGTATGTAGTATCAGTATGTACACATTGATATAGATACATATATACCTATTTTTAATATATATATATATAATATATATATATATATAATATACGAGTATATATATATAGTTTTTCCGTACCTATTACAGATATACCTACAAAAATAATTAGTCGGTGTTTCTTGTTTCGTACTAAAGCCGCGGCTCGATAGCTGAATTTGTTACAAGGGAGTATGAGAAGTTTTGAAAATGTTCATGTCTGCGCACTGCAACTTTATTTAACGACAGTCGACAGTAAAAACGAGTGACACTCTTTCTATTATTTTATTAAATTTTCTATTTCAATTTTTACAGTGCTCGAATTGGCAAAACAATATTAGGGGGACTCTATTGACTTTTAAGAAAAAGAGCGTCCCCGTCACTTTTTATGCTTTGTTGTACCATGGGAGACTTTGCCCCCCCCCACATTCACCCCTCATTATATAAAACTATATTTTAGTTTTAAAATAGATATCTTACATTACATTTAATAAATAATCAAATGTCTTCTTCTTCTCCTTCGCCTTCTCTTCCAACTATTTGGGGTCGGCCAAATAAATAATCAAATGTATTTATTTAAATAGTTCCATAATTTATGGTGAGTAGGTAAGTAGTAAGTACCTATGTTGTTTTTCATCTTTTAATTTAATTTTCTTTCGACAACAAATTTCTTCTGCATCTCTCTTTAACTGAAAACAGTAGAGGTACGTTAAAATTTCTGAAAAATTAGTTGAGGTACTCGGTCCCCCTGTGTCGCCCCTTAATTCGAGCACTGAATTTTCAGCGATAATATTATATAGGTTTATACATAAGCCGTGTGCGATACATGCGCATTTCCGTTCGGATAACTCCCAATTCCACACGAATTGCCGTATTTCGCTTAAGTGAATCCGCAAATTATATGCATGAGTAGGTTTTCTACCTGAGATAATTTACACATTTATCACATTGTCACGTTGCCAATTTCAGTAGCATATTTACAGTTTTAAAAAGAGTGAGATACCTATCGGTTTTGAAAATTAACTAGGGCGTGTTCTATACATATGTCTATTATATACATAATATATATTTTTTTCGGGGGGGGGGGGGAGGTGGAGGGAGAGAACATTTAGAAATAAAATTATCACTCACCGTTAGAAAAATGTATGTCAATATAAAATAAAGTTATAGTGACTATTAAAATAAAACAAAATTGTTTAAAAAAATAAATAAATCATTTATTATTGCTTTCCAATTTAAAACATCCACCACCAGTATCTTATCCAATGTGTCAAGTATTTCTACTATTATTTGGTCGACATATATTTAGTAATTTTCAATTTTATAAAATATTATTAATAAATAAATAAGACAAAAGGTAAAAATTGAATGAAAATTAATGTTGTTAACAAAGTCAAATCAATTTTTAAAATCTTTAGGGATAACTCAATCAATTGCTATCATGGACACACAAAACAGGTATTTTAACTGTTTAAAGCTCACAGAACTCACATAAATCAGTATAATTGTGTAATAATTCGGACTAAGGACTCAAGTAAAAAGTTATTGATTTTCAGTAACAATATATAGCATTACTTATTTTAACATTGTAATTTCTATATTTCTCAGGTTTGACATAGCTGCACGTTTTTACTAACATATTTAATTATATAATATTTCATGATTTAAAAAATGTATTGGTATTATATTAAAATTTTATAATCAAAAAGATCCTAGCCTATAATTATACGTATCAACCGTACATATAGACCGTAGACAACCAAACAGTGGGTAATTCATTGTTTATAAAGTGCTTGTAAGCTCGTGTTCCCGAAGAAGTATTACTAGGGAAGTTAAATTAAGACGAATAAATTATCATTCTGTGTTGTACCAATAAACGGATATTTTACTAAATTTTAAATCTTTAAGAGGACGCTATACATGCGTTTTAACGGCATTCAAATACGTTCTCATTTTTTAAGTTCAACTTCTCTCCGAGTTATCGTAGTTTCAAAATTTAAACAGAATATGATAGATGAGAGTATTTATAACGATATGAACAAACACTTTTTAGTTAAAATAATATTAAAATATTTTTTTTTTATAATTGAAAATTTGATATTTTTTAATCACAAACTTTAGATGTTTGTATATAGGTACTTATCGAACAAAAACTGTGTACTCGGTCCTAGTTAAAATTCTCGTATTTCATTTAATGTAATTATTTTTAGTTTTATGGAAATTTTTGATGGAATTGAGTTCAAAAAGCCACGACTAGTTTTTGAACAAATATGGGTGATTACACAACAATAAAAAGTGGCACAGATATGAGACTATTCTGTATGTATTTTAACATTTTTCAATTGTCAAATTTTCACTATTCGAAAGACATCTTGCGGAAAATTGCCCACACAGAAACCTGTACAAAATGGCTGGTAAAACATTTGTTTGTGCCATTTTTTTTAACTATCAACATAGATTGGTTATTATGACAGAGTTCTTTAAGGTTGGACAGCAGTTGTAGTAGCCGTAGAGCTGTGCACGCGTTTAACCGAAGACTATTACGGTACATTGAAACGTTGTGTGTGGAATTTAAAAAGAAGGACGGGAAGAAGGAGGATAGGAGAAAGAAAAAAAAAAAAAGAGATGGAAATAAAAAAGAAACGCATAACGTACAAAAATAGCTACCTGGTCGGGTATTTCGGACGAGATATCGCTGCGAGTGGCATTCACGTTGTTCTGGAATACACACACGAGACGAGCGCGCACCGCACATTAAACCATGACACACCCGTCACGAGGCCATGACTAATTTAAATTGGGTACCTATATCTAATTTCCGTTGTTGCTCCATCGACTGGGCCCGGGTAACACGTTAAACATTTATTAATTTTCGAAAAATATTTGCTATATAATAATGCAGAGAGGTACATATATGTATATATTATACGGGTATATTAGCTGAGGTATGTGCGTTAGAATAGGCCATATTATTTTATAGACCGTTATGACCAGAAAAAAAAAAAATTAATTCTATATAATAGGCCGTACACGTGTCGACGGGCTGGTGCTAAATAATATTTCTGGGGGTTCGTCATCTTGCCGTCTAAGGCCCGGTTCTACCGGGCCTATGGTCAAAGTATTTGGTAACTATATCTATATTGGATAACGTTATCTAAGACATTTTATCTTATTGATAAACAATTTGTGTTCTACAAATGATATTTGGGTTGCGAATTGTTGTCCGATGAATAAGTAGGTAAACCTTTAATTAAGTACATTTGTAATTTGTTATTTTTTCCGTGATATTGTTGTATTATCAATAATAAATACATTGATAATTGATAACAATAAAAAAATATTGTGTATTACTCAGGGTTGGAAAAACCCCGGGTTTTTTCGAAAAGACCCAACTGGGTTGGGTTAAATTGGTTTTTTTTCCATAAAACCCGAAAAAGCCCAATATTACCATGGGTTTTTTAAGAAAATTCTTTAGGTGTGTTTTAATGGGTTTTATTTAAAAAAAAAAACCCATTTAAACCCACTAAAAATGGATTTTAATGGGCGGTTTTTTTTTTTAAACCCACTTCAACCTAATAAAAATGTTTATTTTTATTCCCCATTTTACATACACTGTATTTTATAACCATGTTATCAACTCGTGTTATCTACTAGCAATATTATTTTTTAATTTTTATTGTTAGAATTTATTGTATGTTGACTGTTGATGTGTAATTAATTTAAAGTGTTTTAGTTTATTATTATTTGTTAATATTTATATTTTGTATATATTATATTATATATATTATACTATACAGTATACAATAATAATATAATTTGCATTAACTTTGGTTGGTACCTATATTAATAATAATACCTATATAATATTATAATTATTACCAAACACATGAATATTTCTATAGTCGTATTCATAGTTCATTCAATTTTCAATTTTCTAAATAGGAATTTTAATATTTAATATTCTATGAAAAAAATTCAATATATTTTATTTAACCATAGTATAAAATTTTATAATTTTTCTAAGTTGTTGTATTGGGTTTTTTTAGGTGAGTTTTTTGGTGGGTTTTTTTGGGTTGTGTTTTTTCAAGCCAACCCTGGTATTACTTACCATTAAATTCACATTATACATTTTTATTATTATTTTTTGTACGAATTTAACGTTTTAAATACTACTGCTTAGTAATTTGAATTGGTAGAAGTCGCAGTAAAAATCTAAAATGTCTGAAATAAATAATAAAAATAAATCTCGTTCAAAAAATTTTGCCACTGAAGAAGTTAATATATTAATAAATTTGGTTGAGAAGTACAAAAATATTGTGGTGAAAAAGAAACTGATTCTGAAACATGGAAAAATAAGAAGCATTGCTGGCAAACAATTGAAAAAAAATTTAATGCTAATGGAACCAGTGATTTTAGGTCTTCAAAGACATTAAAAGGTAAGTATAATGACCAGAAAAACAATGCAAGGAAAGAGTTTGCTGAAGAACGGAAAAAAGTATATAAAACTGGAGGTGGTGTAAAAAAGGTAGTAGAAATTAGTGAAATATCACTAAAAATACATAGGTTGATATCAATTTCAATAACTGGCAATCCTAGTGAATTTGACAATGATCAAGGTAGGTACCTATAACATTAACTGCAATGCTGTATAAGTCAATGATAATTTTTAACTCGGGTTAAATTTTAAATTTTAAGTAAGTGATTAACTTTAAAATGAATTAAGCTATTTACTCAAGTTAAATAAAACTTAATATCTAGTTGAAACTCGATATAATTCATAAAATCACTTCACAATATGATAATAATCTATGGAAACATGGATTATCCTCTGGATAAAATACTTATTCAGTAGTAAAACTGTTTGACAAGTTACCAATAACTTTATCAACAGCTTCAGGGATATCTGAACATTGTAAAACGATATAAGTAAACATATCCTAAAGATAAATTTAACTATGACTTATCTAAAGGTGGTAGAACCGGCCCTAAATGTTGAATAATAATTTGTATAGTATGACTAAATTCCGAAATACTTCTTCAATACGGTAAATAAACAAAGACAAAAAGAAAAGTCAATGTTTTTTTGTGCCCACTCTGGGCTCGATTTTGTTCAATTTATTTCACGATTGAGGAGTCGCCACAAACCCTCTTTCCCGTCGGCCCCGAGTGCGTCCTATACAGTGGATGAATTTGAGGGAAACGCAGAGGAGGGACAGGGCTACATTTTCATCGTGCGTAACAGCGTACAGGTAGGTACTCTCTTATTTTTATGCATCTAGAAACACAGGAAATGGGGGGGGGGGGAAATGATAAATTTACAAAAACTATTTTTTTTGTTTTTTTTTGTTTTTATCGCATTAAACTAGATAGAAAACACGGCATACGGTTTTGAATGGCACGTCCAGATCAACATTGATAAATCTCCAGTTAACACTTCATTTGTATTGATGGCACGACGATTTACATTTATAGTGCTTCCATCACTGGCATTCAAGAAATAAAATACTTTTAAAAAGTATTGAAAAGACGACTGTAATATAAATACTTAAAAAAAAAAAATGATTTAAATATTGTATTCGGAATAATACCCGAGTATGGTTTTCATACACCATCCACCGTACACTAATTCATTAGATTCTATATTATGGTTGATAACAGATATAACCAGGTACCTATTTCGTAATATAATATGTCGTGTTTATCAATTATTATATCATGATGTAGGATTGAATTCAATTTTTTACAGCTACACATTGGTAATAGTAGCTATAGAATTTAAAATAATATTAAATACCTATATTGTGATAAAAAATAAACAGGACACTGTACACGGTGTATTGGAAACTCAGCTTAAGGCATTTGGAGCAAATAATTTAGAATATTAAGAATTCATTATTTATGACATGTCTATGTATTATACGTTTATACGTAAATCAATATTTGTGTGCGAATGTGTGAGTCATAATCAGTATAAATTCTCAAAAATTTTAAATGTTGCCTAAATTTGTTCACTAAACTGGTACGAAATTGCTATAAGAGAAACATTTTTCCAATACTTCTAGTGGTCTGATTTAAATTTTGTCAAAAGATTACATTTTTAATAGATTATGTAGAAAAAACATTTGATTTGCAACTTAATATAACATATACAATTGAATGGTTTTTTTTTTACAAATTGAACTTGATTTTAGATCTTATTAAATTTAAAAAAAAAACACAAAAACAAAAAATACATAACCTAGAAAAGTAATTGGTTACCGGTGGGTACAGTCATTTTGGGAACAGCAAATTGGTAATGGTTTCAAACTTTTCAACCAATAATTTTTAAAATTATTAAACTCAATATACATATTATAGTACAACAAATATGGCTCAATAAAAAACCGTAATAATCCAATAATTATTCTACTGTATATATTTACACGTATATTAATTGTATATAATAATGTGGCCAATTGAAATGTATAAACGTCATCCAGAATGGATTTTATTTTGCACAAGGACACAAGAAAATATTTCGAACTATTTAGTAGGTACCTATAATATAATCTAATGAAAATGATATTTTAAATACTCGTCTGTAACCAGTGTAGGTACGTATCGAACGCGTTCCTACATAGAAGTGTTCGGCCACCGATATTTTTCGAGTCTAGAAACCGTGAAGTAAACGAAAAGAGAGAAAAAAAAATACAAAGTAATAATAATAATAATAATAATAATAATACTGATACGAATAGAAAAAAAAAAGAAAAAAAAAAGTAGGTACAGTCTACGAAAAATGTATTATAATACGGAGTTGGTATATGACGTGGCTTTTCAGCTGGTGCATCAAATTGGTTGTTACGAATTGTTACGTGGACCGGATCCGTTCTGGTAAAAAGGTATATACGTTTTATATAGGTTTATACCTATACAATATTATATCGAAAAACTCGCAATGCAATGGTCCCCTCGTACTATGTATATATATATATATATATATGTATTGTATATATATGTATTGTATATAGTGTGTATTGACATCATAGGAATACCCCCTCGTCAAGATTAATGGTTTGACTACCACGGAGGGCCAGGTACGAGGACTACGACGAGGACGACGACGACGTGTTTTTCATTTTTTTATTTTTTTTTTTATCGTGTACGTTTTTTAAGGCGACAATTACCCGAACGAACGTATTATGTAGGAACTGTGGCAGACAAAAAATAAAAAAATAGAACGAAAAAAAAAACAAAACCTATTCTGTACGCGCCGTGTTTCGGGACCATAAGTACGCGGGTCCCATTTATGTTTTTTTGACGGCTATTGTTGTGCGGGGGGCAATCGTCAAAAACTTCGATTAATCTGACACATCAGTAATGATATTGTATAATAAAATAATATTATATACGTGCTAGTGCATAACATTGTGTATATATGTATATACCTGCAGTATGGTGTACAATGTGTATACCTGTACCAATATAAATCTATACCTGTATATTTCGTAACGGCACGAGTGATTGATTCCATCACTAACTACTGTGCAACGTGCATTTTCGTACAAATATAACAATATTAATTATCGGGACGACAAACAATAGGACATAATTTTTATCAGGCGCGTGCAATTTATACACGAAATCATAATATATTTGCACAAAAACGGCATACTATAATACGCGTTTTGTATGATTAAACGCTTTGTTTATAGCACCGCGAAAAGAAAAACAGACAAATCGATAACATATTTACAATACACGGCCCTATACAGGGGTGCGTTCGAATATTAGTGGTTGGAGGGAAGTAGAGATCGATGGTAGAGTGGAGCGGAGTCTAATCAAGATCGCTCCGAAAATTCGAACCATAGTTAATATTTATAATAAATGATAAGATCATTTGATAAGCGACCATGATTAACACAAACATGATTGTAAAGATTCTATATTTTTTTGAAATTACGTACTAACGTAACTATTCTGCACTTAAATAAAGTCCTTTATAATCGTATTATAAATATGTACTCAATATTCAATATAAATATCAATTACTTGTTATCTATATATAATAAGAATTTTTATCAGTAGAGTTACTAATAACCTACCACTTTCATTTTGGTTACAAGAGTTAATTCGAAGTCAACCACATGTCTTTTTTAAACAGGGTTCGTATAGATTTAACTCGGTTTTCTCGAACGACGCATGCAGTTAACTATAGTAACCAGAGCCTTCCGAAGAACGATTTGTTTTTTTTTGTTTGGGGGGGGGGGGTGAAAATGTAAAAAAAAATAATATAATACTTATCTTCAAAATTAAAAATAAACACAGAAGAAAAAAAAGTAATCAACTTCTTTCCCATTTGCTAAAATCCTAATAGTTTATAGCTTGCCGACTTAAAATTCCGAAAAATACTTTATATCTGCATAATTTCCCCACAAAATTCCAAAAAAACTTCATTCAAAACGTGAATAAGCAAAAAAAAAAAAAATTCATTGACTTCTTTTACTATTTTCCGATTGAACTTAATTTTGCCTACTGCTTGCCGAGGTGAGGGTGTTAGACACCCCTCCTCAGAACGGACCTGATAGTAAGTAACTACAGTTAACTCGATTTAAGTTTTCGAATGCACCGTAGAATTATCTTATTAATCAATGAATTTAAAATCATTCATATGTGGATCACTCCTTCCACAAATATAAGTACCGACCTATAGTTATATACATAATACCAATATTTAAAAAATGCCTGCCAATAAAGGAGGGAAACACTATAAGTTCGTCGGAAGCAGTGGCGTCATTTCAGTTTTTGAAAGGGGGGGGGGCAAAATTTTTGACTGGCCCAAATAACGGAAAAAAACCGCTCGTTACGCTCGCAAACATTTTCCCGCTTATATTTTATCTCAATACTATCTTACATAATTTTATATTTATTGTCAGAGTCACAAATACCCCAATTTTTTCGGAAATAATATTGACTAAAAACGAGGTGAGAGACTAAAGATAATACCTACATACTTGATGAGGATTTGTTTGAGGGAATTTATCTCCCATAAGTCGCTTCCTAAATAGGGTAAATACACATTGGTGTATTATGCTTAAATGTACATACACAAAATAAAACAAAACATTAAATTATATT
>JAIPRL010004813.1:0-35621 GCA_025469235.1 Pemphigus obesinymphae | reverse complement strand
AAGAAGAAGAAGAAGAAGAAGAAGAAGAAGAAGAAGAAGAAGAAGAAGAAGAAGAAGAAGAAGAAGAAGAAGAAGAAGAAGAAGAAGAAGAAGAAGAAGAAGAAGAATCATTTGTAGGTAAAGTGATTTGTGCATCACGATTAACCGTCAAAAAACTAAAATAAAATGTTAAAAAATGTGTAGAGAATTTCATCGCATATAGATGATATACGACACGTGTATAGCGTGTATACCCAACACGCGTACCTCAATATTGTCCGGCACAATTGATGTATACTCTTCACCACTGTCTTATAAAATTTACTTTTTAATCTAATTGGGATTCTTTTATCACACAAAACACCTGATGCTTCTCTCCTCTTCCTCAATCCACACTTACTGTGTTTCATATATTCTTAATTTGAAACCCCCTCTTTCTGTACAATGAATCCTATAAATACTTGAATCTCTCGAGCTTTCCTACTACATTCCCACTCAACTTTATTTCTAACCTTTCCTATTCCCTCGTGTTTCCTTTCACTAAAATCATACTATATCGAGATCTTCTCTCCACTCTTCAAGTCTACCATCAATTTCCTTAGAACTCTCTCCTATCATCACTATATCATCTGAAAATACATGCACCATGGGTATTTCACCCTGTATATCCTTTGTTATTTCATCCATTACCAGGGAAAATAATTAAGGACACAAAACGGAATCCTGATGCACTCCTACTCTGACCCTAAATCCTCAGTTTCTCCATACAGACTCCTCACTCTTATACTCGCCCCTACATATATGTTTGCAATTACGTTCACATACACCTTTGGTAATTCATTAGTGCCCACTTCAAGATCTTCCTAGGAACCCTATCATAAGCCTTCTCTAGATCAAAAAATATTATACACAATTTCCTTTTCCTTTCTCTGTATTTCTCTACAATCTGTCTTACACAAAATATTGGCTCCATTGTTGACCTACCAGGCATAAGCCCAAATTGATTTCTAATAACAATTGTTTCACTTCCTACCTTTCTATCTATTATTTTTTCCCAGATCTTCATACTGTGGCTCATAAGATTTATCCTTCTATAATTTCTACATTCCTCCACGCTTTTGGAATTTTTTCATAAATAATGTATACAGATATATCAACTAATAAAAAAAATTTCATATTTTATTAGTTATTGCCTACCTATAACAACTTACTATATAACGGAAGTTTGATATTTAGATATTTACAAAAGTATTGGTTGCCGGGTCCACACTGAAACGACACAGAAACAAAACAAAAACAAAACAGAAACTCAATTTTTTTTGTTTGAAAAAAATCAAACACAAACAAAACATACTGTCCATACCGAGTTGACTAAAAATTAAACAAAATATGAACAAAATTCAAACATTTTGTTTTTTTTTCTTTTCCACACACACCAAACAAGTTTGTTTCAAAATTGTAAAACTCATTACAATCAGATATTCATTCAGTCACTGAAGTTCGAGCAATTCAGACGTAAATAAAATAGTAAAATAAGTAGTGATAATTATAGTAAAATTTTGTTTGTAGTGAATTAACACAAATTAAAATGTGGAAGATAAGAAAAAATATTGAAGACGACGAAGATTTATTTATGTTAGGTGCTGGATATATTTATTTGCAACAACAAAAAAAAAAAAATAAAAATAAAAGACGTTTTTGGGTAAGGCTAACTTTGTGAAAAAGGAATGCACAAGGTGTAGATAAACTTTTAATGAACCTACAAGATGATGATGTTGTCTTAAATGGAGAACTTCGATCTAGTTTTAAAAATTTTGTAAGGATGTCATCTGAAGACTTTGAAAAACTTATGAAATCCCGAAATACTATCTTATCTGTTGGTTATTTTTAAAACACTGTCCACATACGTTCGACAATGTTCACCGAAATAAAAACAAAACAAAAACCTTTTGATGTTTACCGACATCGCTTGGGACACGACTTTGTTTTTAAAAACACGAACAATTTGTTGGAAAAAACATAATTGTTTTAAAAATGTTTTGATTTTGTCGAAAAACACCGTGTTTCTGTTTTGTTTTAATTTTGTCGTCTTTAGTGTGGACCCGGCATTATATATAATTTTCCTCCATTGTCCATTTTCTTCTAAAAAATATATTTATTTATTTTACCTATATAAAAACAAAATAATAGTTAATACACTATACTTTTTCGTTTTTACATCGAACTTACAAAAACAAAATATATAAAAATGACAATAAAAAAAAAAAAAATCAAGTAAAATTAATTTTAATATTATTTTAAAAATTTAATATATTTATTAATTATCAATATTAATTTGTAGGTAAGTATATTAGATTTATAAAGAATTATTTGGGAAAAATAATGAAATAAAAATATAACAATAATAAATAATGGTTGATTGGTGTTTTTATTTATTTTTTGTCTTTATTTTTTCTTTTTCATTGGGTTAATAATAATTATATAGAATAAATACCTTCAGTCCTTCAGTGTTTCCAAAAATTTAGAGGAAAATGGATAATCGAGAAGCGTTTATAATCAGTGGAGGAAAATGGAAACAGATTTTTTAAGGAAAATGGATACAGCCAATAAAACTATAATAACTAGGTATCTACCCAATTAAAACTATATTTTCTACTGTTTCAATTGACCCAAATTATATTCATTTTAATTTTTAACTAAAAAAAAGTAATAAATATAATTTCAACTTTCAAGTGCCTATATGATTTCTAAAGTGTTATAAGATACTCCTATATATATATGTAATTTAATCAAAAATTTCATATTTATATTTAAAATGTATTTTATTTAATAATTGAACATCTAAAAATGACATAAAAATATTGTATTGAATCCACTGGCTTGAGTAGTGACATATTAATATATTGTTAATCAATATTGAAATATTATAGATATAACAAATCATTTTTAATAATGTAAGATAGGTACGTCAATAATACCTATATCTAAAATCAATATTTAACGTGAATGACAATACCCATAACAATGTAAAAAAATGTAAATGTAACGGTATGAAAAATACTACAACAGTGATGATAAATTTCTACAGTTTTGTTTACAATTATTTAACGAGTTCCTATCTAAAACAGATGGATTCATTAACGTTGTTTTGAAGTAATACTAAAATAATTTAATTGATAATTGCATAAAAAGTTTTAATAAAAAGAGAAATAGTTTGAGAAAATGTGGAATAAAAGAATAAGAATTATATTAGGTATATATATATTATTTCAGTTTTTTTTTTTATGGTTTAAATTCAATTTTTTTTTAGTTTGTTCGTGGTTTATAAATAAGATAATGATGAAGAATAAAAAATTCAGACAACGATCGGATATTTTCTATAGCGCTGTTCTTTTAGTATTATTAGACATATATTAGTTCATAATATATATTCAAATTTTTAGAGAAAAATTGAATTCATAAATTATATAATAATTATTAATATAAATAAGAAATAGTTGAATAGCTATTTATTTTATTTAGGTATACATGAAGTTTAAATCATACATTTAATCAAAAAAATTAATTATAATATATAATATGTATATAGTCAATAGTTTTTACCTAATAATATAAAATATATATCTATATTCTATTTTTATTATAAAAGAACATAAAAAAAAGCAGGGAAGTACTTCTCACGTTTGGTAGGATAATGATGACAAATATATTGCATTTGTGAAGCAATGATAAATCATTTCTTTCTAAAAACACGATTCTGAGCGAAGCTTCGGTGGATATACTTGACAATTACTGTAGGTTATACTAATAATATAATATAATGAACAAAAAAGTTGAAAAAGTGCAAAAAATTAGTTGAAAGTATCGGGAGGAATCGAACCGAGGATCTCGCGATGTGGAGGATGGATACCTACATACGACTATTAAGAAATATAAAAATAAACCCATTAAAGAAACATGGTAAAATCGCTAAAGGTTGACCGCCAAATTCTGACTTCACCATTATTTTTGATAAAAAAATGCATATAACAAAAAAAAAAAAAATTGAATTCAAATTGAAAATTGCTGTTAATAGCCAAAAATAGATTTGATAGATAACATTTTTTTAGATATAGGTACATATTTTTTTGAAGAAATTTAAAATTTGACTTGTGATTATAAAATTGTTTTAAAAATATATTTAGATAACATCAAACATTACTTAATTTGTATTGGCTGGATTTTAATTGAATTTATTATTTTTGAAGAAATATGATTTTTAATATGCACAATTTTTTTTTAAATTTCATTTTCAATAATATCTCGATTTTTTGAAAAAGTAAAATTTAGTTTGTGAGAGTAGAATCTCCTCAATACTATCTTAAAATTTCAAATCACTATTAAGAGTACGTTATATTATAGGCACTATATATGTACATTGTTTAGTATGTATAGCCAAAACAGAAGATTTAAAGTAGTTCGAAGTTATTAATTGTTAATTTAATTTATTTTTTGTATTTGATAAATATTGATACGTGTACATACACTATCATTCATCAACTGTTTGTATTTTATTTTTTAAATGTACTAAATATATATATATAGGTATATATACAGTGTCGGATCTAGGGAGGGGGGTGAACCGGGGCACTTGCCTCCGGTGCCATTATGATGGGACGCAAAATGTAAAAATATTTAAACTTTTCGTACCACTTTTGGAAGTGGTGAATGACCTTATTTTTTTTTTTTGCTTATTAAAATTTAAAAAGGGGCACTACAATTATTTTTGCCCCGGGCGAAAAAACGTATATAGGAACTTATATTATATAATATGGTAGGTACTCATGTATACTCGGTATAGGTATTTATCGATGCAATTTGGAGTGTTATTGTTTTAAAACATATTTTCAATATATTTTATAATATATCTTTCAGTATATTGTATATTGTATCAATATAGTTTTAAGTCAATATAACTTTCATATAGTGATTATGAGAACAATGGGATGTATATAGAGTAATAATATGGAAAATATTTATTTATACGTTAATTTGTGACGTTCCGAATAAAATAACAAAACTATGTTTAAATTAAAAAAGTATGGTGTACCTATATATTATTTACAAAATTCCAAAGTATAGGTATATACTATTTGGAATGTTGGTAATATATTTTGTAATATTTTATTATTATAGGTAGGTGTATTTATGTATAATAAATATATAAATTAAATCTATAAATCCTATAAATCTCTTCAGATATATAATCTGAAGAGATTTTTAGGGTTCTAATAATATTTGTCGGTGTCTCAGAGCTGATAGGTATTTTATATATTTTTTTTTTCATATTTTAGCCAAATATTTATGTAAAATAATAATATTATAATGTCACATAACTTCATAAATATATACATATATAAATTAATACATAGGTATAATATATACATTAAAGTTAAGTACAGGTATATATAATAAAATAATCACAAAGTATTGAATAAACTTGTATCTATCTATCAATATATATATATATATATATATATCTATGTGTTAATTATTGTTTTCAATTTTTGATTATTTGTCAGTTAAGTAAAATATGTTTAATTCATATTTTTCCGCATCGCGTCTGAAGTCGACAAGTTAAAATTTTCTTTTAAAATATAAAACGAACGTTCGTAATTAATCGCAATTAACGATAATTGGGCTTTATTATTATTATATCTTTATTTTCCGCAATTAAAACTTTCTCGAATATTTTTCGAAAATACATTTGTTTTATAAAGTTATTATATAAGTACAAATAAATTAAATTTTAAAACGATGTGTTTGGAATAAATGCGGATATCTTCTTCATTTTTTTTACGGTTTTTAAAATAAAAGCTAAACACATTAAATTGAATGGCGATAACATAGTTTTTCGACTCCTCGATTAATAGCTAACGTTCATTTAATACTTTTTAAATTAAAAACTGAAATATTATACGCTTTTTGTATTTAATAATAGGTATTGTATAATTTAAATTAATATCACAACTACTATAAACTAAATATTTCTCATATCTTTTTATTATATCTATTATCACTATTTGAATTTAAAACCACTTTATTAAATTAAGATTTTCCTTTTATATTTGTATCCTTTTTTATTCGTGTTGGGGTGATCTGGTTGATAATCAAGTTGTCAAAAAAAGTGATCAAAACGTAATTTGAATGAATGGTATATTCAATAGTTAAATCAGTTTTGTACTATATACTATTAATTTAATAATTTAAAGCGTTCTACATACCTATATATATAAATAAGTTTTTTTATTTTGAATACCTAGTTCAGATTTTGTATTATAAAAAAAAATGATTCGTTATACTCGTAGGTATACCAATCATTGATAAATTTAGTTATGATAGATATTTTATTAGATGAAAACTATTGACGACATTTAGGTAAAAGAAAAATAATATATATTTGGATTCATGATACTTAAAAAGAAAAGAATCCGAAGGAAAATATTCAATATATTGTCAACAACTCTATAGTTGTATAGAATCTATAGAATGATGAGAAAATTTCGTTTTTATGTATAGATACGAGTAACTATACTACACTCTACAGAATGCCTATAAATAAAAATTCAATATTCTGTATGTCAATTTCAAAATTAAAACTTGAATGAATATAGTTTTTGATGATATTGTGATCTTTGAGTGAGAAATTATTTGATGACACATTCACATGACACTTTGAGTGTCACTCGAGTTTCAAAGTTTCAACCATATGACCATCGATACCAATCAAAATGATCCATTCCCATACACGGTTATTTGAATTTTCATTATAGGTACCTATCTATATTATATACATTTCAAAATCATTTTTACAGACAATTTTACAGTTTCAATATCAAATTTGATATTATACTTATTATGTAAGAATATTAATCGTAAAAAATGTATTTAACCGTTTTTATTTCACGATATATATATAAAATATAACATATTATTAGATTATTATAATACATGTACAATAATAATATGTACATTTATGACGAGAAAAAAAAAAAAAAGAATGAAAGTTATTAGGTACAGTGTTAAATACAAGTTTCTATTTCGATACAATGTGGACTTTCGGTGTGTGTTTCGTGGTTGGAGTTTTTGCCGAGTGCAGCTGCTGTCGTGGTCGTCGGTTTGGATCCAACGGTGACCCGGAGTAACGTCTTGTAGTACTGCGCGTTACCGTTGGCCGGCGAGATCATGACCAGCACGTCGGCGGCGGACGCGGTGGCTGCCGGCGAACTATGGCAGTGGACGTCGTCCAGAGCCGGCGGTAAATTCTCGTCCAAGTTCCTCGTCGACCTGTGCACCGACTTTCGGAAGTCGGTGGTGCTGACTATCGTGTTCAGTGGGACGGTCGTGTCCCGGAAACTCGACTGCAGGTCCCGGGACATCCGGTTGCGCCGCTCGCCCGAGTACCCGCACAGTGTCTCCCGAAACGCCCGCCGGTATTTCATCGACATCAGGTTGTACAGAATCGGGTTGACCGTTGACGAGAAGTAATAAAAACAACCGGCAATCGTGTACAGCAGTTCGTTGACTTGGGTGTAGTACGGCGAGTCCTTGGCGTACAGGTAGAGCAGCCGCTGAGCGTGGAACGGCGCCCAACACAGGAAGAACGCTATAACTACGGCCGCTGAAAATCATAATAATTTTAAATGTTAACGTAGTGAAAAGAAACGATTTTAATTCGTAATATTATGCCTGTGTAACAGTCCATTTTTACCCCCGTAAAAATTTACTGGAGGGGGGAGGGGGTAAAATCGCCTGGGATAAAACTAAACCAGCGTAACAGACGATTTTTACCCCCCCCCCCCATAATATTTTACTCCTCTTAAGAATATACCGGGCAGTAAAAATAATTTGAAGAACAATTTTACATTTTAAATACATGTTTACAATTTTGAACATTCCCCAAATATAATACAAATTCAAAGGCTTTAAATAACTCGAATACATCAAATATATATACAAATTTAATTGATTATTATGTAAATATGTATACGTAAGGGAGGTAAAAAATCGCCTGAACAGTAAATCGAACATAAATTAATACCTACATTTTCAATAGGGGGGAATGGGGTAAAAATTGCCTCAGCTAAAATATACATTATATTTTTATATGAATAAAAGGGAGGTAAAAGTCGCCTGAAAAGAAAATTGTACATATTATATTATTTCATTTACCATAGTGGGGTAAAAATCACCTGTTACGCTGGTAAAATTAAAACAAAACAAAAACACTGTGTTTTTCGACAAAATTAAAACATTCTTAAAACGATTATGTTTTTTCCAACAAATTGTTCGTGATTTTAAAAACAAAGTCGTATCATGAGCGGTATCGGTAAACATAAAAAGGTTTTTATTTAATTTTTGTTTTGGCGAACATTGTCGAACGTGTATGGACAGTGTTTTAAAAATAACCCACAGGTAAAATAGTGTTTTGGGGTTTTATGGGTAGTGCGATATTTAGTATAGTAGTACCTAGTATAGTAGTGAGTGTGCAGTTGAGTAGTGCATTTCAATAATATATTTTATAATTTCCATACAATGAATACAACAAAAAAAAAAAAAAATTGGAATATAGAAGACACATGCAAGCTTATAGAACTATATCGGGAATCAACCACATTGTGGGATGCAACTAACTCGAACTACAAAAATAAATTTAAGAAAGCAGATGCATTAAAAGAAACTGATATCCAATTAAATACAATTAAAAACTAAATACTTGTTTGGTGTGTGGACAAAAAAAAAAAAAAAAAACACAAACAAAATATTTGAATTTTGTTCAATTTTTAGTCAACTCAATGTGGACAGTATGTTTTGTTTATGTTTGGTTTTTTTCAAACAAAAAAATTTGTGTTTCTATTGTTTTTTTGTTTTGTTTCTGTGTCGTTTCAGTGTGGACCCGGTATTATAAAACACTAAAAAAAACCATTACATTAGTCGATTTGTGAGTAATTTAATAGTATAGGTCATGTATTGGGTGTATTTTAAGAAACTAATGTGTCTATGCCAATTTGACCCTGCACCGATACATTACAAAAATAACAAAAAAAGACGGAATTACATTAATTACATAAATATCCATACCGATTATTTTGCTAGGTGGTTTTTTGGAATTTGACAGAGCCCCAAAAATGACTAGGAATTACAAGGGGATTATAAAGTTGGAGGTACTGGTACTTACTTCGAATTGAAAAGAAATCATACCAAATGAACACGAATATGCTAGATTTTACTAGACAATAATTTTTAGACTATGAAAATTACCCAATTCGCTGCTTCGCTTTCTGTGTTAGGTTGCAAATATTATTAATTATTTCTATTCTATTATTATTATATCTCCAAAATGCTATGTACCATTATGTATTTATCAGATTATATAATATTTCATCTTAAAGAACATAATATAGGTAATTGCATTTACATGTTGTGACGACGGCAATCAGTTATAAGTATAAAAAGGATTTATCTTTATACATATATATATTTCTTCTGTCCGCGTGTGTAAGTATTCTAACTTTTCCTAAACGGCTTTACCGATTTTAATGACATTTTTTGTGTGTGTTAAAGTGGATCCATGGACGGTTTAGATTCCTAACTGGACTCGGTAGATGGCGCTGCAATTGGGTTCTAGGAATTATTTTTTTTTTTACATTTTTTTTTATGTGCAATAGCCCAAAAGTATAAGTAATGATAAGAATAAAATGTTTACAAACTTTATTTAGATTTATGCATATTGTATGTAGGTATATGGATTAGTAATTGTTCAAAAAATACAATTTACAATAGGTTAATATTACATATTTATTGCAAAAACAAAAGCAATAAAAATTGCTAAAAGCAAAAAAAAAAAAAGAAGCAAAATTGTAAAACAAAAGCAAATTTGTGAAAAAATATCGATACTATAGTGGTCCGAACAATATACTAGTGCTATATATCATATGCTAATATATCTAGTTGATTATTCTAGATTCTCTTAATACCAGATTGTTGCAAATTCCAAAAGTATAGTCTAGCAAAAGCTCAAATGTAGCCAATTCATATTAAAATACTGATATTATTCCCAGAAAACTTCATTTAATCCGTATTTTTGTGCACAATTTGGGATATGTAATTATATCTGTACCTTATATATGTATAAAAGAAGAAGTCCTGACTGACTGATTCATAATCAACGCACAGCCTAAACTATGATAGCTAGCAACCTGAAATTTTCAGGGTATGTTTGTATCATAGTCTAGGCGTTTAAGAATTTTAAAGGGGTTGAAATGGGCAAAAAATAATTATTTACGAGTGAATTGTATACCTACCTATACATAGGAGAAAAACCCGAGCTACTCTATTACCTACCTATATTCGAGTTGCCCGGGTAACGAGTTCATTGTATTTCTATCATAATTCAGTTTACATAATTTATTATTTATTACTATTATTAGTTAACCATTGATTTATTTTGATATTACTTATCTATTTATATAAATACCTTAAATTTTAGAGTAGGTAACTATAGGGTTTTTTTTGTACTTCAACAGTATCTTGATGGGTTTTATATATTTATTTATTTTTATATTTTTTTTCAAGTTTTAGACCTTAATAAATATACTATTATATATACATAGGTAATTAAATTGAAATCGACTACTAAAATAATGTAATTTATAATAATTTAGTATTAATATTTTATAGATGAAAAAGTTGATAAAAGTTCATTTTTTAATTTCAACTGAAAACACGATTAAACTGTTTCCTAAAATAAGAATACAAGCAAATTTTTTATCAAAATTAAATTAACTTAAAAAGAAGGTGATACTTGTGTTTATAACAGTCCAAATTAATCTAAACAGATAGATATACCTAACATTTTTGAAGTTAAGTTTATGTATAATAATATAATGTATAGGATAGATAGTATAATTATTATTATTTATTAGATAAATATGTAAGATATTTAGGTAAGTAGGTACCTCTAACTATACTTTTGTTTAAAATGGTTGTTCAAAATATTGATATTCAAGAAAAATTCATTAATATTGGTAATATTGAAAAGTTTGAGATTATGAATTTAGATTCTGTTGCAAGCCAAACAACGTCACATAATTTTATGGCACAAATTGACAATCGTTTAAACGATCAGGTATATTTTACAATATGTATATTTAAATCAATACTACTAATACTATCTATTTAAATAAATAGTAACTGTAGTAGGTATTATGATACAAAACATAATAATGAATGTTTATAATATAAATATAAAACAATACTATTCTATTATACCTACTTATAAATATAATAGGTAATAATAATAATATAGGTACCTACTTGAAGTCAACTTGGCTTCCAATTTTAAAAAAAAAAAATTAATTTTCGATTGGATTACCTATATTTTTAGGTTTTCTGAATAAGTTTTGTCTTAACTTTGTAAAATAGATAATATTAAAGCTATGTCATGATCATTTATAAATCCTAATTCCATTTCATTTATAAAATATAATGTGGTAATATAGTATAGGTACTCTAATGATAACCACTAAAGTAATTAAATTCAAATACTAAATATGTTTTATAATATTTTAGACAATACACTGTAGATATAGGTATATAAGTTATGTTTATTTGATTATCTTTTATTGCTAATACAATCTTTATTAACATTTACTATTAAATAATATTAATCATAAATAAAATAAACATTATAGGTAGGTAGCTACCTATATAATGATATTTAGACAAAATTCAAAATTAATTTTTTATAACATAGTTAGATATTATTATAAGACTTTTTATGAATAATTCTAATTTCTAGTATTTTAATGTATTGTTAGGAAAAATAGGTAGGTACATAAAAAAAATTAAATTTCCCTACATAAGAAGGGAAAAATATATAAAATTACCTTCGATTAATTATTGACTCTGAGATTCAAAAACTGTAGATCAAAAACTATCTGTGAATACTATTCATCAACTAGCTGTGTTTGTTGTAAAATTGTTCCCTAATGAATCAGTACGCATATACTTTATAGGTAGGTACTGTACAAAAAGGATAAAGAACACATTAGGCCTAATTGAGGTAGAATTCTACAAAAAGCCCATAATCAATGTAATAATAAGATCAGTCCAATCAATACAGATGATTTTGTTGAAACTGGTTTGAACAGGTTGAACTGTTGTTATTTTATTACATTTTAAATGCTTTTACTTATATGGCTTTTAATTATTGAAAAAACCTTATACTATTTTAGATTTAGATGATAGTTTATTATGACTAAAAACAATAAGGAACCTACCTATGCATATAGTTTTATAAAAATGGATACAAGCTAGTACATACAGATTTAACAAATTATTGACAAATGATAGAGAACATTTTATTTTCATGAGTATCCTATAATTAGTGATGTTCATGGGTATCAGTTTGTTAGTGCCTCTAATAACTCAGATATATGAATAAATATATATTAAATACATAATACATTAGTTAGCTTTTTGTTGTATATATATAGATTTTAATATTTAAAAAGAGATATAATATTATTTGATACTTTTCCAAATTTCATTAAATATTTACCACAATACATTAATAAATTCAAATCTCAAATAGAAAAGGATTTAAAATGTGCATAATTTTTAAAGGAACTACTTATTACATCTAATACACCAGACGATGAATGGACACTTACATTTTTATTTAATTGTAACTATCTTATATTTATTTACTAATTTAAATGTTTATTATATTTTTAGATGCCTATATGTAGCTGCTTTATATTTTCTGTCAAAGATTTTTTTATCTATTACAGTTGGAAAATTATCTTGTAAGAATACTCCTAAGAAGAAGAAAATCGAAAATTAGAGACTGTTAAACCTAGAAGTTTTAAAAAGCTTTATTTGTTTTATTAGTAAGAAGGCATTTTGATTAATAATAATATAACATACTAATATATTTTTAATATTTATTTTTCAGAATGCTCTTCAGCTAAAAGAAATTTATGACCAAAAAGAAACAAAAGCAAATACGTATGGATTTACTGTTCAACCTTACGTAACCTTGCTATGCCCACAAACAAATAATTGTAACAGCTTTGTATGTTGTAATATACAAATTTACATATAAAGTCGAAACACCTCTAAAAGTTATAGATATTTGTTTCAAAAGTTTTTTTTTCTTAATTTGAAATTCCCTAAAGAAAGTGATCATGTTTGGCAATTTGTTCAGACATTTTTCTATAATATAAACACAAATCATGATAAACAATATCAATCTGTCAATAATATCATTAATAACTTCAGATACATTCAAAATTTTTAATTAAGTTATTTTTTTTTACTTTAAAATGTAAATACCTACTTTTCATTTTCAATATGTTTAGGTACTTTTTACATAGGTACTTACAATTAAATAGGTAATTTAAAATGTTTTGTTTTTATAGCAAAATTATATTATAACTAATATAACTTATTTATTATATAACTTATAAGTACATACATAATTCATTTAAAATTTTTTTTTTATATAACAAAACTTTATTAACTTCTATTACCATATTATATCTATTCTATTTATTTTCCATGTATACTTAATTTGTTTAAACTTTTTATTATTTATTTTTTATAGTAAAGCCTAAAATGCCTCAGTGTTTTAGTTGTTTGACTCAAGTCAATAACTATGAATTATTCTTACATTTTAAAACGTATCATTCATGTATATCTTATTATAAATGTATTGAAAATAATAATTGTTTTAGATCTTTTGATTCTCTCAACTCTTTTAGAAGCATGTTAAAGTTCATCAACCAAATATAAATACTTACATAGTAAATACATCTGTTATTAATTCAGTTAGTCAATGTACTCCTTTAATGAATAATAATGAATAGTGAATACGAGTTTGGACTAGCATCTCAAATAATAACTTAGAATCTTTTGTATACAATAATGCAATAATTTTATTATCTAAGTGGTATAACCTGTCAGGTATTCCCAGAAATAAAATCCAACTTATTATTGATGACTTCACATCCTTTCTTAATATAATTGTTTACCATATATAAAAAATGAAATTGAAACTTTAGATCTGTCTCAGTCAATGGTTAAAAATAAAAGTTCAAAATTAAATACAATGTTCAGTATTTTTAATAATCTTTTTAATAAATTGAATACAGAATTTTTGCGATTTAAAGTTTTGGACGAAGCTGGTTTCTTAATCAAACAATAAATCACCATAGGTAATCGTTGGAATGATAAGCTTGAAAATGGGCATGCTATTGTAGAATCAATTCCAATTAATGCATATATTGTACCATTAAAAATATAAAATATTACTAAAACAACTTTTTGAACGTCCAAATGTTCTTAGTATGTTAACTCATTGATATTGTAATACTTTAAATAAATAATAATGAGTAGGTATATACAAGTATAAAATGAATATCAATATTATGAAAAATGCCGCAAAAAAATTATTAATTTATTAATTAAATAATTGAAACAGAAAGGAGAATTATTTTGAAAAACAACTCAAATTAAAAGTATATATCAAAAAAAAAAAAAAAAAATAAAAAAAATCGTGTATAATAATCAATTCAACTACCTACTCAAAGAATAAATAGTTATTAACATTTATAAACCACTATTAAAAGGGACATGGGTGGGCCACAATATAATACTAAAAAAAGGGTTTTCCGGAAAAGATCTGACGTCTTGAATTTTTAATATATTTGAAATTGGGTTTGTTCGCAGTAAAAGGAACGATTTCCGATTTTCATTAATTGTTATTAATTACTATTATTTAAATATAGTTCGAAAAAAAAACGAGGTTTCAAAGCCATTTTTACATTGAAACCGGGTAATCGAGTTCGAATTCTTGAATTGTACCCTACCATATGTCAATTTTACAATGGAAAAACTGACTAAAAAATTTTTGAAAATTTAAACTATCGGATGTTTTTTTATCATTAGTAAAGGTTTGTATAATTTGACATTATATTTAAATATTTATACGTGTTTAAGTTCATTATTTAGAATTGTCCCTTAATACATAATATTATAGATTAAATATAATTATAATATAATAGTCATTTGAAGTGTGGTCGATGTTAAAATCCATTTCGTACTTTTTTACTTTTGAATATAATAATATAAAAAAAATTTAATCTGTCCATATTATTTCATAAAAAGATTATATATATATATATATTAATATTATATAAATAATGAATTGTACAATAAAAGGGCAACATTTAATATAGGTACCTAATCTTATTGTATGCTATATAATATATTATACATTTAGGTACAATACCACTAAGAAATTTAATTTCTAGTTTTTATAATAAAATAAATAATGTTAATTTTTTTTCCAATTTAAAAAATATTGCTCAATGAGTAAATAGACAGTAATAGATCTATATACCTTTAACCCTTTCTCTGTTTTAGATGCGCCGGTGCGTCCATGCATTTTAAAAATCAACAAAAATTGTTACGAACAATGCGATACGGTCATCCATTAGTAAATTTATAGCCAGATGAGATGAAATAAAAAAAATAAATAAAAATTTGACTAGTATCAAAAAATATATAAGTAAAATAAATTGTGTACCAGGGCGACCAAAATGTGATAACATGGTGCCTGTTTTTTTTTACTCGTGCAACGTAAAACGTGACTTGCACCAAAATAATCATGGTAGCGTATGATAATATTGTTATTATTATCATAATGTGTTAATTTATTAGTGCTCAGAATAAACTAAAAAAATTTTAAAAATTTGTAATTTGAACAAAATCTAACTCTTCTAAATTATTTTCAAAAATATAAATTTTGGTCAGTACAGCACTACAGCATGGTATACTAGAAAAAAACCAGTCAGCAGTGAAGGGTTAATGTTTAATTAGTGTATATTATTGTTATCGTTTCAAAACCGGGAACTGATGATTTTCAAGAGCTGTATTTTTTGGATTTTCATTTTTCATTACTTCATTGTTTTATTTAAGTTCTACAATAATGTAATTAAATATACTTTATAGTAGGTACTTAATGTAATATTTCATATTAGGAAACAGTAAAAATATGAACAAGTTTTAGTAATTTTTAAGCAGGTAATATAAGAGAATGAAGATATTGTGGAAGATGTTTAGAGTAGGATAAGGTGTGGCTGAATGAAGAAAGAGCGAGATAAAAAGAAGCCGTTTACGGCAATATTATGTTATGTAGTAAAAGAGATGAAAATAAAATAGACGTATCAGAAATGCTGTATAAAGGTGGATGAGTTGGATTAGGTACTGTATGTTAGATATAGAATTAGGAATCAATAAATACAAGAGGTAAAGAATGAGAATTGCGTCTAATGTGTAAATAAATATACCTATATATAGCTAGAAAAATCGAGAGAGAGCAAGAGAGGGAGAAAAAGAGCTGTAGACTCAGATGGTTTGGTCATGTCGAGAGAAGGAAGAATGACTTTAGTTGAGTTTGATAAAATTAATGATAAAAGAGAAATGCATATTGTAATAATTACCTAGCATCCTCACTATTGACTTTTTTGATTGTATCTGTTTGGTGTCTCCTCCTTGTATTTGTTTGCCCAGCGAATGCCTGGAACTCTGTCGAATCTGGAGCCCGATGAGAATGTATAGTATGATGATTATCATCATCGGGACGAGAAAGAATAATAGCGAACTCAGTTCGTATATAGGCACGCCTGTCGGCACGTTTTTATCCAGCATTGCACAAAATGCGCTCTCGTACGACTGATGTCCCGACCCTTGAATAACACAAATAACCTCGTTAATAATCATAGGAAAGTTGGAAATTTGCACCGCTAACGAAGAAAAAAATGTTTTATTCTGTGTCATGTTGTATATATTTAAATGGTAATTTTCGCCACTTTTTAGTATTTTGAAATGGTAATTCACGCTAATAAATATAATATTAGATTTTACTACATCAGCGGGTTTAAAATATAAGTGTACAATTATTATTTTACATCGGTAATTTAAAAATAATTTTAAATAAAATTTTTTTTGAAATTCTAATTTTCAATTTAGATTTGTGAAAAAATAATATACAATGATAACCACATAATTTACGGGGATAATTTTCTTTCCTTTGGAAATATCCTATTAAAATATTTTTTATAATATTTCATAACCATATTATACGGACATATTTTTCTTATAAACTTTTCATTGTTGATGCTTTTTTTTTCTAAATAATAAAGTACACAAACCTGGAATATCAATACCTACGTTTGATGAGTGCGTTTTTTTTATACTTGTTTATGTTAATATCTAAATTTAGAGATTAAGCTTAAATTATCGTCTTGAATATTAAGCGTGGAGAAAATTACACGCAATTTGTTTGGTTTAGATTATATTTGACATTAGACTACGTCAAGTATACAATTATTTTTAAATAAAGTATAAGTAAAATACGCTAGGTATTTAAATTCGTGATTAATTGTAAAATATGTATTATGTACATATGTGTAATATTAATACATTTAGATATTATATTATTACACTCATATGTTAAAAATAATTTTTAAATTCTTGATGCGAATTCGCCATTACCTGGTGGGAAATCCAAATAGTCGACTGTGGTAAACATAGCGAATGGTAGCGCGGCCAGAAATGAAATGACCCAAACAACCGCTATAATGCGGACGGCTCTTTTTAAACCAGACATGGCGTACGAATGAAGAGGATGACAAATCGCCAAGTACCTTTCCATCGAAAATGCAACGATGGTCAACACCGACGTATACGAAGTCCTATGTGTTTTTATTAAATATTTATTAGGTATCATTAAAATAAAGAACTATTTAGCATATAGATATGTGCGTGATATTTCACTATTTTTAGTACCTATATACTAAATGTTATCCACGATAATTTACTAATTAAAATTTAAAAGTAATCTTTACATCACTCCCATAAATATATAATATAGTAAATTTTCGTGGGGACATCATTTTATATTATATACATAATTTAGAATTAATTCATCGAAAACTACTTACATTTCTGACACTAAAGCACGAAATTTACAAAGTGCTTCACCCAAAGGCCACGGGTACTGTTGCCAGTATACGCTGAGATCATTAGGTAATCCTAGAACAAAAAAAGTTAAGTATATTTATTAGCATAAAATCAAATTAATAGTTTGAGTAAAATTTAAAAACCTTCATAAAAAAAATATTGCGTAGACAAAATATTATATCACATAGGTCGTTCAATATTGTATATTTGTATTATTACCTTAAAAACTATCAATAAAACACATAAGCAATATTGATAAAATATAGGATTAAGAAAAAAATACATTCTCTAGTATGTTGTAGATGTTGAACACGTTATTGTTGTCTCCGTCTCACAATGCATAAAACATAGCAAATCTACGTACTTACCGTATTCTTACTACAGTTTATTCATAACTAATATTAGAGTAAATATACCCATTATCAAATTTGTAGAGGAGAACAGTAGAGAAAAATGAGTTATTTAATTACTTATAACTTATTTAAAAATATAAATATTTAAAAAAAACTGCACGTTAGAACACAGTTTATGTTCTTCTCTAAAACTTTGATAATAGGTAAATTTACACTTATATTAATTATAAACAAACTATAGTAAAAATGTGGTACGTAGATTTGTTATGTTAAGCGTATGTTGTAAGACAGAGACAAAGTACGTGTGGGTAGCGTCCTCTGGTATTAATGATTAATCATAACGAAGCAGCCGAAACAATTTTGGAAGAATATTTATAATTAGAGTTCGGATTTGTATGCGTTTGCATATTTTTTCTGGTTGATCGTATTGTATGCTAAGTAAACATAAAATATGTTCCATGAAGGGTGTGATTAAAAATACCAAGTAAAGTACCTATATAAGTATAACTCCATGCAGAATTAAAATTTGACGAATGTAAATATTATAGGGATGTGTCATTGACTAATTTCAACATTATTCATGTAATATAGATACACGGTATATGGGAAGGATGGAAATGTCGAGGGTTTATTAAAAAAGTACACGGAAATTAATTTCTCTTAGCAGAGCAAGAGCACCAATTAATACTAATTAATTTACCCACTGGAACGACAAGTTATCTTCGATTCTATATATGTATGAATGTACGATCCTATGAATTTTATGTTGATAAATTTAATGTCAGATCTAGAAGAGTTGGAAAGTGATCTGCATACGGTGCCAATCGATTTAAGAGACAAAATCAGAATATTTTGGAAATGTCTGCTGGACATCTAATTGACACTTGTTCGCAGTACCGAGAGGAACCCAAACAGCTATATAGACCTAGAGTTTATTTATATAAATTTATTTAGATAAAACAATTATTTATTTTAGATAGTATTTACTACAGATAATCCATGCATTATTTATGTAACTAGATATATTTAATCAGATAAATCTCAACACTGCATATAACAATAAAATTTTATAGTTGAAAGGACAAAACAATAAGCTATAATTTATATTTTTCAAGATTGTCTAGAGCAGATTTAAAAAAACTTTTTTTTAAAATTATTTTTATATTACAATAGAACACATTCATAATAAGCAAGCTATTTCAATATATTTAAAGATTCGTCGATTTAATTGCCCAAAAGATCATTATAGAATTAATATAATTTTGAAGGTGTGATTGTTTTGGGAATTATCTGTTTAAGTCAAAAAATAAGGTTTCTTTAAACCATACTAGATATTATATTATATATAATAGAATGCATATCCCATTTGCGCCAAATATACCTGTAAACATTTTTTCCTATATTGGAAGTAAACTTATATTTATTTTAATTCATCAGTTTAAAATGTTAAATTCACCATAAAGTACCGTGTATACTTAATAATCTTATTTTAATAAAATAATAATATTTTCTCCCATGATTTTTACGATAATGATAAACAACAAAAAAACTAAATTATTATTTTAACAAACACGTAAAAATCGCATAATTTCAATTATTAATTACGTCCACAACGATGAGTTGATATTGTTACCAAACTTGGGATATTGACTCTGATCTACTTAATCTATTATTTGATATTTGACCTATTCCAATAGGCAGTAGTGGTATAACTATTAATATTTATTTTTAGGTGTTCATTTTTCAATTATTCAAATAGGGTTTAATAGTAGGTAACATTTTTGGAGTGGTCATATAACATTTTGCTTTGGAGCATTAAAAACTTTTTCTAAAAATTATAACCGGGAATAGGTAACTATAGGCCATGAGTTATCCAAGGCTATAATAATTGTTCATTGTTAGATAGGTAGGTAGCTAATAATAATAAAAACAATAAATAATTTAAAATTCAGATGCTTATTATATGTTAAAATCAATGTAACTATAACAATTATTTCTGATTTATAGTTGTTATTATTAGGTCTGTCATAATAGTACTTAAGTATCTCATAAAATAATATAATAATATCTCATAGCAAAAACTCAAAATGATACAATTGTGATGATACTTATAAATACTTATAAATAAATGCAAAACGGGAACTATTTCAGTATCAGCCAAATTTATTATTCCGTACGTCGAGTTCAATTTAACTAAAACATATTTATTTAAATATTTGAAATTTTAAAAATTTTCATTTTTTCAATCACAGATGTTAGGTATTTAGGTACGTATTTAAACTCACATAAACGCAAGATAGAAACACATTTTTATATATTATTTTGTACAATATATTGGACAAAATAAAACGCATATTTTCATTAAATTCAGATAAAATGTATAAAACTGACTTGAAATAAATTAAAAAATTATCTAAAAGTATAAAATTATAAAATGAATTATTTAGATTCGTATATATGATATAAGATAAAACCATATTTTTAGCTAGATATATAAAAGGTCGTTTAAGATATTGAAAAATAAAGGCAAAAGTCATTAACTTCCATGTCTTATATGGCTATTATATATAGTTATTATTTTTATTTTTATGACATTTGTTCAGATTTATTTAAATAATAGGTATTTTGCCCAGTTAAATGTATTGAAATAATATACATTTAGGAAACCGTAATAAAAATGAATTCAGTGTTTTGTATTTTGTATATATAAACATTATGATGAATGGGTAATCTGAGTATACATAGATACAATATACATAAATAAATAAATAATATACATAAACGCATAACAAATTAGGTATTACATTATTATATAAAATAATAAAGTACCCTGTATACATATTTATCCAGAACCCATCAATCATTTGTATGTCCCTTAAATGAAACCCAAGAAAGACTTAAACAAAAAAAAAGAGAGGAAAACAAATTTAAAGGTCTTTTGTTGAACTTCAAAATGCACATGATATAATACATAATATACAGTCGGAATTTTTTTTTATCCCGAATCAGGTTATATCTCGGGAATAAATAATTTTTGTGAATTTTTTTTCAGAAAGTTATTTCTATACTGCAATATACATAATTTTATATTTTTTCATAATTTAAAAATGTTATCCCCATCCTTTGTTTATTAAAACAATAGATATCAATTTTCGATTTTCAAATGACAATCTATGATTTAAGTTATAAATTCTTAAAGAATATATTAGAGAATTTACACGTTTTGATTTTTTTAATGAATTAAAATATATTTTTGGAGTAATAAGTATTTAAATTTAAAATGTGGTAGTTTGGAGAAGTAGGTATAGTACGTAATTTTTAACATCTATTACGTGCTATTATAGTTACTATAACATATACAAAATATAAACATATTATAATTACATTACTTCTACACTCCACCGCTTTTAAATTACTCAATACTACTCCTGGAAATATTTATTGAATTTAAACAAGAAAATTCCCACACAAATAAATTTTTTAAGAAGTTATAATTTAAATAAAAGTTTGCCATTTAAAAATCGAAAGTTGACAAGTACATTATGAAATTTGTAATATATGTATCTATAGATACAGTTTTGTAAATAAATACTTTTAATAAGTATTTAAATAGAGATACAAATACATTCATACAAAAATATTTCAAATACATTTAGAGAAAAGTATTTAAAAATATATAAATAGGTACCTTAATTACCTATTACCTATAAATATCCATATACCTATAGGTATTTTTAAATTGCATTGTATTATTATATTTTATTAAGGTTAAATCTCAATAATTATAAATTCATTGGTTTGTTATAGTTATTACTATACTTATACAGATCAAGGTGTCCAGTACGAATTTTTCAATTTTAATTTTAATTAAATTAATTGAAAAAAAAATATAAATTTAAACAAATTGTCAAAACATTATACACTCAAATATCAGAATAAAAGACTTATTTTCTGGTCAAGTTATACATCTGGAACAATATTGATAGTAAATACTAAATTCTACAGTTGATAAATGGAATTATAATTTCTTCTTTTAATTATAAAAAGCTATAGTTAAAATAAAACGAGTTGACATTTTTTATATTAATAAAAATATTAGCATTTATTAAGAATATGACAGGAGTTGCATATCACATGGGCTAAAATATGTCTTAAATTGTTAAATTTTAGAACTGTACTCGTATAATAATAAAATGTTTCATAGATAAATATCTGTAGAATCTAAATCCATAATTTTGACCATGAAGTGTATATGTTCTAAAAAATTAAAATTTTGAAAAATTGTATTAAATATGATTAAAATATTTTTAAAAGTATTCAAATTTTAAACACAAATAAATAGATATCATATTATAAATATTTTTTAATACTTTATTTAAAAAGTATTCTAAATACTTACTATAAAAGTATTTAAATATATTTACTCAAATACTTTACAATACTAATTACATACAGTAGACTATTTTTACTCGTCTCGTGTAGTCATGCAGTATGATCTTTTTTAAGAATTTTTTAATCGAGTTTTTTTAATAGATACGAAAGTATTATTAATTGAAACAGTACAATTACAGTGATATTTTAAATTGGCATTTTTTTCCAAAACATATTTTTCGATTAAATGTAAATAATTTATTAGTGCACTGTAAATACTAATATTATGATTATTATTATTATGAACGTATTATTTCTCGATATAATTTATTATATTTTATAAATATATTACCTATATCATTTGATCGGATGTTATTTGATCGAAATGTTATGTAAATGAATGGTACCTATTTTGATTAAAAGTGGAAACTTCTTAATTAATATACAGAATATTAAATTGACAAATTTGGCATTTATATAGATTGACATCTGATAATCCTGAAATACTTAAAATAATATTATCCTCATGATTTTTTATTTAGTTTTAGAGAAAATGTTGTAAATAATTTTCCTTCAGATTTTCTGTTTTTGAAATATTACATATTTAATTACCGTACAATTATCATGTTACTCATTACTAAGGCTTGAAATATAATGTCCTGAAACATAAAACATAAAATACTCTATACAAATGACCTTATATGCCATATTAAAGAAAATAAATACACTTATAAAAATATATAATGGATGCAAAGGATCATGAATAAGATTTTCTATCTTCAAATTTTAATTAAAAAAAAGTATTTTCATATGATTTTACATTATTTTTTTTAATAAGTTTACATTTTATCGGATTTAATAATCTCGTAAATAAAATTATATCATATTTTCTGGAATTACTAAACAAAAATCTTATAGTCACGTTAAAATCTTGAAAAAAAATTGTTAAAAATCAAATTTCGTGTAAAATATCGTAAGAAATACGAAAATGTTTTTAAAAATGAAAACGAAAATTTCCTTTTAAACCAATTTCCTAAAAAATGCAAAATTCAATTTTATATACCTACTCATTTTATATAAATACATGAAATGGATTTATACAAAAAAAAACGAGCATCATTGCACAGCTCTGAAACGAAAACAATGTTCATCGATAAGACGAAATGTTAACCCCTATGCGAATCTAAAAATTATTAAATTATTCAATCAATATAATATACAAACATTTTTGTACTTTAGAATTTTTGATAAAAATATCATCCGATCACATTGGTTTCCAATTTCTGTGAAATTCTTAGAATTTCTGTTGGTATTTTAAACCCATAAAGCTTTCTACGCGATTTCATTCCGACTTAGTTTATATTCACAATGATTATTATGAGTATATAAAATATATAAAATATATATTTTGCCGGTATAAGATGTTTAAATTTAAAATTAATAGCAGTGACTTATAATTTAACACACCCATTTTAGCCGTATTAAAATACGTTTACGCACTACAACTACAACTTCTCTCTTAGTAATCAAGTAAAAATTTATATAAAATATGAAAGATGAGAATATTTACTATGCCATAGGGTTGAGTTTTTTTTAGTTAATATTTGTTTTTTTAGTTTTAAAATTTTAAAATTTCACGATTTTTAAATCACGGATATTAGGTTTTTGAAAAAAAACATTTTAAACAAAAACTCCACGCTACCGCAATAGTAAATATTCTCATCTTTCATATTTTGTATACATTTTGACAGCGATTATACAGAGAAAAGTTGTAGTTTAGAGAGTGAACGTGATTTTTAACAAATATCGTGATAACATAACAATAAAAATGATACTGACATGTGACTATTTTAAAATTTTAAAATTATTAGATTTGCATTTTTCTTAAAATTTCATAAAAATTGCCTTTACGAAACCCCTTGAAAATCGGGTGTGTAGCGTCCTCTTAAATAAGAAAGTAAATTAACAGTTACAATTACCTGCAGTGTACCTATTATGCGTTACATTTTATTGTATTTTTAATTGGCATTATTAATCGTGTTTTAATATAGGTATTATAATATAGTATCACTAGTATCAGTCATTATATGTTTATGTAATATTATAATAGGTATATATTATTAATTTATAGGGTTTCATTAAAATAATTAACATACAAACAGTATAATTATAATATATAGGTTTATAAATGTAACAAGCACGTATTATAGTTGTATGGTGATCCTAAATAATCCGGCTTATCAGTTTTGTCCGAGATTATAGATACATTATCATTTTGGGAATACCTAATTCGATGGTATGCATATATTATTGCAATAAAATCTGCCAACAAAGGTCTAGTTATGAAGCTATTATAATGCTGCATTGCCTGCATTACATAATTACTTTGAAAATATAAATTTGAAATTTAGGCTTTAAAGATTTTGATTAATGATTTAATTTAATTAGATTTTAAAATACTCACCTAGTTTTTAAGGGGTTGTATATGGGCAATTTTAGAGGCGGAACTAGTTAGTGGGATTTGATCCCCGGGAGTAAATATTTTGGCTGGCGTAATGTCGTAAAAGCGTCCATGAGGTTATTTGCGTTTTTGGGAAGTATTTTAACAAAAAAAATTTATGACCTTTTTTTGTGGGTGAAGTTGATAGGTACCATATTTTATTGTGTTATCACGATATTTGTTAGAAAAAAACATGTTTATGAAAAACAAATAAAGTCATTTTGAAGTATAGGTAGGTATAACTCCACACATAGTTTCAGAGTTAAAACACTTATTAGGTATAAAATATGTAGACAACAAAATATCATAGACAATTTCACTCAGGATAGTTTGACCATTTTCTAAATATTTATCTTATTACCAAAGGTCCACAAATGTTTTTTTATATTTTTAAAATCACTTTAACTTTTAGGATAGGTACCTAGTTCATATTTAAAAAACCGCTAACAATTTCGTTTTATAAATATTGTTATTCATAAATTTTATATAAGGCGTTAACTCTAAAATAATTTTGAATGCCTTTTTGTTCGTTTCGACTTTCGAGTGACCATATTTTAGATTCTGAATGTAGTAAAGTTTTACAATGATATTTATTTATTTATTTTATTGTTATTATTTTCTGTATACAACCTTTCGATCAGAAGTTTTGATACAATCGGTACACGTGTACCAATATACAGGAGCAAATGTGATCAGAATGTTACTTTGGAGAGGTAATTTTTCGATTTTTCGTTAAACGCGTAGGTAAGGTAAAACTAAAACGAGAAAGCAAAAATAGTTATTTTCTTGGGATTCCGAAAATAATAATTCTAGAACATTTAAATTTTCACAGATTGTATTTTTACCATTGAATAACATTGCCCATAAATACAATAGTTAATTTATATACTTACTATAAATTCGATGTAAAGAATTAAATACTTATATAGATATAATGTACTTATGTACCTATAATCTATAATTAGGTACCTACATATATAGCCGAAAAATCTGATTTTACATTGTAAAAAAAGTATATTTAGATGCAGAATAAACGTATACACACAATAAATATAGGTAGTAAATAACGTAAGCGATAAAAATAAAATGTAGGTATATATTCAAAACCATTTAACACAGCTGACAGCACAATATAATAATGAGGTTATAATGAAAGAAAAGTTAGTGGAAATATTTTAGAATATTACACACTTTAAACACATTGTATTTGTAATTATAATTTTTAACTAGTAATACATATTATACAGCTATAACTCACCTATAATATTATGTTAAAAACTTAAAAAAGGTTGTTTATTGTATTTTCACATATTTTATCTATATCTTTATTTAAATTTCGAGTGTTTTTCAACATTTTTGTCTAAAGGGGAAGTAATAAACTGATAATATACAAAAATATAACATAATATATTTTGTGTTGGCATAATATAATATCAATATTATATTATAATGATACTGTTAGTATGAAAGAAAAGAACATTATTCACTATAAAAATATTATCAACCCACTTCTCGCATTCGAAATATATAGGTAATTTATTAATTTGCAAGTAATGACTTAGGTTAGGGTATTTAAATGCTAAAAAGGAGATTAAAATATTATATAATATATTTATATATTTATATATAGTACTATATAAATAGTATTAAATAATTGAATTCACACTTATTATTAGAATAGGTAGGTATGCTTTAATAACCATACTAAAAAAATACACAATATATTTTTGAATAATTTTCTAAATTATGAGGAAATTACAAGTTTTTTTTTTTAAAAAAATCTTGGTTTAGTTATTCTTTATATGTAGGTTAATTGAAAGAATCGAAAAATGACTCGTTTAAATTTATCATCTTAATTACATTGACTATACCTACCGAAAAATGGATTAGTGTTTGAGTCGAAATACGAAGTTCATAGAAAAATAAAATAATCATAATTGTAAAATTAATACACTTCTATTTTACAATGATGAATGTTTTGGGTGTAATTTTTTTTCATTTATATTTTATATAAAACGTGCCAACTTGCCTATTATATACTATATTTTTAAGTAAATAAATGTAAACCGATCAAGACTGCAAAAAATCAAACAAATTGAAAAATTTTCCTAAAATCATTCTAATTTATTCATTGTATTATTACAGAGAAATCATACAAATTAGTTAAATTATTGATAAGTACATGAAAAATAAATAAATTATAGATTATAGATTAGAAAAAAAAAATTTACTAGGCATATTTGAAAGTTATCAATATCTAAAAATTGAAATAACACTGAGCTTTTTTATTAGGTTCTTAAATTTTAATTATATTATCGAAGACCGTTGAGTTATAGCTAAATGAAAAGTAAATTTAGGTAATTAAAGAGTAAATAAAGATTTAATAAATATACATTATACAAAAGACAATACATTCCGAAAGGAAGGTAAATAGTGCCGACGCGTGCCGATAAGTTTATGTGCATGGCTGAACAACTTTTCCGAACCGGCTTGATCCGAGCCGATCCGATATAGTGCGCGCCCAGCTTAAAAGTTCACCCGATTGTGTATCAATATATAATAATATATATAATATATAATAAATTCAATTAAAATTGTGAAAAATACTACAGAAGTTCGATGGTTTTAGATTCATTACTATGGGATTTAAAAACTATAGTATAAGTACCTACCTAGGTATACTCTGTGAATCAGTGGGTCAGACATCAATACTTGAATATGGACTCGTCACAGGGTATATAACACATAATTTAATTAAATAAGACATTGGTGAATGTAGGGAGGTAGTATGTCAAAGGATACGTAAACTTGGCAATAGGCTAAAGACGTAAAAAGATAATATCAACGAAAAAGAGAGATAATAAGATAGGGCAGAAACCCAAAGAAACATGGCTTATACCTACGTAAAAATGATTAAAAATGTAATAATATTGTATCAAAATTAGGAATTCCTACTTTAGAAAAGTTTTGTTTTACTACGCATATTATTCTTTATCCAATGAAAAATCACAGATAAAATTCAATGTTTCCATTTCAATTATTTGTGATATCATTTCTTATGTATTCAAAACTATATTTATTTTAATAATTATGTCATTAAAAGTGTTTACATAAAAAATGTACCTATCAAATGTTGAATAAATTTCGGAGAAGGTCCTTAATTTGTGATTATACCTACGTATGATATAAAATGTAGATACCTACCTAATAAAATATAAAATATAAAATTACAATGTTTATGCTGCAGTTATTCTATGGTATAGAACATAATATTATGTCTTTGGATATCTATCAATATCATAAACGAACGTTGACAATCTGAACGTAGAATATATTTCAGAAATTCTATGGATTTATTCATTAATATAATTTATTAAATAATAATAACAATTTTTTACTCATTTATAAATTATCCGATTATTACTTTTGGTTAAAAATTGTGAGTATCTAGTATGCATACATAATATCAATTATTATAAATAAAAATGAACATAAAATTATGAACTTTTAACTACGTACACATACTTCAACAACCATTTTGTTATTTTCAGTGTGAACCAAAAACTTCCATGATTTAATTCATTTTTTCGGGTATAATGGAAACTATTTAATATCTGAGCAAAAAATGACTTATCCTGTTTCGATGCGATGTGGAAAACCAAAGTAAGTATTTATGTACAAGAAAATCATGTCTATATTTTTTTTAAAATTTCAATATAGGTACCTATACCTATCAAAATAAGTTGTAACTATAGTGGCGTAATTTTATTATTATTTATAAGTAAATATGAGATAATACAGTAGAATAATATTATTTTATCGTATAGGTACTAAATTAATTATGGCCGATTTATTTGTGTTTGATATATAATATCAAATATCTGATATTATACAAAAATTCGAATGTTCATCATTTTTAATTTATTAAACAGGTACCTAGTGTGTATAATATACTATTACTATATAAGTAGTATTGCTAATTAAAAATATAAGTAATTAATTAATGAAATTATATGAAAAACAATACAATTTATATAGTTAGGTACATATCTATTATCTAATTGTATTTATTGTACAAGTCAAAAATGTGTAATCTAACAAAAAAACAAATATATAATTTTAAAATAGAAGATATTCTTATAATATGAAATCCATTAGATATTGTATGAAAGCAGCATATATTATACACACTTACCTAATGTTATCCGATATTTAAAGATCGTTCAATACTATATTATAGTAATAAAACAAATAAATCGGCCTTAATTAATTTAATACAATTAATTACGTAAACAATTAAAGCATAATTAATATTTATAATATTATATAAACGCATAGTAACTAGGTATAGATGAGTGAAGATAATCATATGGATATGATGATGTAGGTACCACATGCCTTAGTACTTATTATTGTATTGCGGGTTTTGAGGCAGGACTCAAATTTCTAATAAAAAAGCCGACGTATAACTATTTTTAAACTTATGATTGTTTGGAATTATTTCTAACAATTTAATAAAATATTTAAACTATATGTTTTGATTAGTTTAACCAAACATTATACTAATATTAAATATATTAACACACGTTAGATTTTAACCTTTTTAGACGTACCTATTACTTGAACCTTTTATTAAATATACACAATTTTTTTAAGCAATTATTTTCTAAACTATAAGGAAATAAGTAATAACCAGTTTTTTTTTTACTTCACGGTTTAGTTATTCGCCTTATAAATTATAAAAAAGTCGAAAAATTACCCGTTTAAATTTGTCATCTAGACTAAATTTAAGTACTATACATACCGAAATATGGATTAAAGTGTTCTAGTCGAAATTTCACAGAAAAATAAAATAAACATAGTGTATAATTAAAACATCTAATAATGAAGAATGCTGTTTCGTGTATCTATTGTTTTTTTTTTCATTTTTATAAGTCGCGTTAACTTGGCTACCTAACTGGCTGTTGGTATATTATACATTTATACACTTTACGTTTTAATTGTTATCTTGAAGTTCAACATTAGTATACAAAACTGTTTTGATGGTTGAAAGTGAATATATCCTACGTATATTTAAACCAATAACGTAATAAGCATATTTCCAGTAGGACCAACCAAATTAAATTTTGAAAATCAATATAACTTCATTTATTTTTATTCTATGTTTTGTGGGAATAACAGTTTAAATTGAATGATTAATTTGAAAAAAAAAAAAATGAAAACATCTTATAACAAATTACAGTAAAATAAATGAATTCGAACTATTTTTCAAGTAAATTGTTAAATAAACATTGATGAATTTAAATTTGTTTTCAAATACAGCTAAATTCTTTAAAGTATTTACCATGGTTTTTCACTGTACATAATGAAAAATGTTTTTAAGTAGACTGTCGATGACTTGTGCATTTGCATATAAGAATATCTCATAATAATTTAATAAATACTAAACTCCTTAGAATAATAGACCACTTTCAACCCTATGAAAAATCATGATGTCTAAATTAACCATTTTATATAAAATGTTTATACATTAATAATGAATATTATAATAATTATTAAAATAGGAGTATATACAACATCCGTGGACACTGGACACTGGCATTGCTGTTTTTCTTCGCTACACCCATCTATGTGTTTCATCGATGTTTTTAATGGTAAACATTTAATTTGGTTCTATGTAAATATACTTATTTTATTATTTTACTGTTCTTTATTAATACGAATGAGTAAGTATTTGTTATTAGACCTTAAATATTATGTTTATGTAAATAAATATAAACCGATCAAGATTGCAAAAACTTCAACAAATCGTATTAAAATCATTCTACACCATTCATTATATTATTACAGTTGAATAATGAAAAATTCGTTATACTGAAAACATTTTTTTTTTCTTGCTGCAGTCTTGAACTCAATGATCGATATACCTATCTATTATTCGTTAACCGTCTACAAATTACTTTAATAAATTATTTTTTTTTTTATTTATTTAAAGAAATTATAGGTTCCTATATAGAAACAACGTAAAAACAAGTCAGACGATCTTACTACCACTTATAGAAATATGGTTACCATATATTCTACGTGTACAAATAAAGTACGTACAAATTTTAAATAATTGTATGAGAATAATTTATGCATAAATGTCTTTTTAATTATATAAAATGAACCGGGAATATGGAAACGAGGAAAATATGATTGGTCTGGATACATCGTAAAAACAATTGACAAGATGATGGAATGTCGGTCCATTTATCATAATATGGGATATGAACTATGTAAGTACCTAAGTATAAATACAAAATAATATTATACTTGTTTTAGTTTCAAAATTTACGTCTAAGAAAAATTTCTAATTTTAATTACTTTTTATGATTATCATGAAATTGTATCTGCTTGTGAGTATAATATGTTATAGCCGATTCCGGCACATTGGCTTTCCTGTGGAATGGAGGATTAACTATGCATCATTCTCCATTACACAGGAAGGCCTATGTGCCAAAATCGGCTAAAAATACTACTCTTGTGCATAATTTATCGGTAAAATTATACATGTACGAACAATGAATATACTAATATGGCTGGGCATTAACGAGTTAAAAATTAAAATTAAGTTAATTTTAATAAGGTTACTTATCGCGTTTCTATTTTAAAATAAACTTTTAACTTAATAAGTCACTTTTTGGAAAACTTAAAATGTTAACTTTATACAAAACTATCCAAATTTTGTTATATTTAACCATAGAACAATTCAAATTTTCTGTTTGAGATTTTTATTTTTAAGTATAGGAAATTTTACTAATTCTACTATTTAGATAAGTATGTATTATTATATCACCCTTTATACATTATATATAAATAGGATTAACTATATTATGAAAACTATAATATTACTGTGGTATGTAGCTCTAATTATCTTCGCACTATTATTGTAATATTTAGATGTCATATAATATTATTATTTTGGGAAATTTCCAATCATGATAAGCCAAAATTAAGACGGGTACACGAAAATATTAGGTAAATTTGAATAAATTATCGTTCTAGATGTCCATCAATAGAACTTTTTTCAATTGAGTTTTAGTTATATTTAAAGTTAAAACATCTATTATACAATATAAATTAAAAAAATTTAATTATATTATAAGTACCTACCAATAGTTGAAAAAAATTGAAAAATTAAAAACTAAATAATATGTAACATCATTGTTAAATTATATTATATAAAAAAATTCACGTAAAAAAAAAACCTAAACGCGTTTTTATAACTTTTAACTGAATACGAAAATATATAGACGGCGTCTGTGTAAAAAGGAATAAGTGCAAAACACTACTTTCGGAAAACTAAAAAAACTGTCAAAGATATCTAAAAGTTAAAATTGTTTATCAATATTTTTGCTAATGAACCTACAATTTTTGTTGTTTTTTCATACCATTCGACGTGTATTATGAAATTCTACAATAATTTGCAATAATATTTTTTTTTAAATGAACTTATTCCATTTTACTCGGGCACCGTTCATAATATTCGATCGCGTGTACCCCATTTCGTTTTTCGTATTAGTTATTATTATAATATTTATATAATAAATCCCGATTTCATAGATTTGATTTTAACGCATCATGGAAATACTCAATAGTGTTGTCAAATGGTTAGTGGTATTATATTTTTCTTTTAGTATACTGTTGTAGTTAGTTAGTATAAACAGTAGGCTGTGCTTATTAATTATTTTAATGATTGTTAATTAATGTTTTAATATTCTATAATTCTCATGATCCATAAAATAAAATATAAAAATAATGGATCAAGAAATATAATGAATTAAGAAAATGCTTTTTCTTAATTTTTTTAAATTATATCCATGTTGTGTAGGGTTATTTTGGGGATACTTTGTTTATAGACTATGTATATCCAAAGGAAGTCCTTTGAATTATTTCTGCACATTTACTGGATATATATAAGTTATACATATATACATTATATAGGTTATAATAAGATATTAATTTTAAATGTAAAACTATGTTATCCTACAAAAGCGGACATTTGGATGTATATGGAATGACGGGAAAAATAAAGAAACAAAATCGAAACAATCAAAAAATACAAACGCTTAATATTAATTAATAATTATTAATTTTTAAAAAAAATATGTTTTAAGAAGCTTTTATAATTTAGATGTAGGTGTTGATTTAGAAAAATTATTATTTTTATTATAAATAATTAAATTTTATTTTAGAACAGAACATATACATTATAGATATTAATTAGGTATTACTTCGTAATTTAAATATTTTATTTTTCTGATTTTTCGTTTCTTGTTTAGAATAAAAATTATATATGCGGTATGTAAAAGTAAACTTTTTCGGTTTTGTGTTGGGGTAGGTGAAAAAATATTAAATTTATGATTATAAATATATACATATAGAATAATAATCTGTGGTATATATTTTTATGTTCTCATAAGTTTTTTATCATTTTCTTATTCTATAGTACAATTTAGAATTTTCAAAAATCAAAAAAAAATTAATTTTTAAATATAATATGATAGATGAAAATATTAACTATGGACAAACATAGAGCAGTATGGCTTGTAACGGTCACCTTCATAGAATAGGGTGAGACAACATTTAGAAAATAAAAAAAATGGGTCTTTCATTCACCCCCCCACGATTTTCTTCAACCGTCATTAAAAACTATTTCTGTAGTTTTTTTAGTTAAATTAACTTTTTCATACATTTTTTGAGTTTGAAAATTGGAAAATTTGATGATTTCAATCTTGAATTTTAGATGTTTAAATATAACTATATGCTACGTCTTAGTTTAAGTTCTTATCTTTTACTTAGTGTAATTATTTCTATTTTATGATAATTATTGATCAAACTGTGATCAGAAATCCACAAGTAAATTTTGAACAAATTTTGTGATTACACAACAATGAAAATTGGTATTGATATAGAAAAATTTTAGACTGCATTGAAAATGTATTTTCAAATTTTTAATTGTTAAATTCTTATTATTCAAAAGTTCTTAAAAATGCCTACACAGAACTCCTTGAAAATTGATGGTATAGCGTCCTCTTAAGAGGTAATTTTGTTTGTTATTCGTAGAAAAGTTTTTACTACCTAGTCAAAATGATTAGTATGGCATCCTCTTAAGGTAGTCCAGAATTTTTCTTCTGATCTAATATATTATAAACAAATGAATATTGAAAAAGATATATTTTTATTAAAATAAACAAATATAAAATGATTTGGCATAGACACGGAATTCCTATGTGTTTTACAGGGTTTCGCTGGTTTCTATGTTTATAAAAAAAGTATTAATGAGAAGCCTGAAGAAAAATATTAAAATAAATTAAAAAAAAATATATATATAATGAGAGTCAATTTTACCTTAAATAAGTTTTTAAGGAAAACCAATTTAAATCTATATTTTTCTAAACAAAGAAATCTAGTATAGTATCTAGTATAACTCATGAACTAATACAATTAAAAAAATGAAAGTTATAAATTATTATAAATCCAGACAATGAAAATTAAACAGTTTTAAGTATGTTAAAATTTTTGGTATGCACTGAAGATAATAAAATAAATAAAAACAGCTGGTTTCTATGTTTATGAAATAAAGTATTAATGAGGAGCTTTTGGAGGATTATTAAAATAAATTTAAAAATAAATAAATCGTAAAGACAGACGATTTTACCTTAAATGGATTTTTCGCATTTGACTAAAATATGTAAAATAATACTCTCACACTAAAATTCTTGAAATGCTTCGTTCAATAAATAAAAAACCCTCATATTTTCTGTCTTAACTATTTTTAGTCACAAATTAATTTTATGTGTAATGTATATTAATTGTATATAAGTTGTTTCTATCTAATTGTAATACTGTAATAATTTATATTATGTATATTTACTTACAAAAATTTCCGATTAGTGTTAATAAAATTTATTTTGTACATCAGGTTATGAAAGAATGATGATGTTGCTGACGAATGGTGAGGAAATGACAATTCGTAATGGAGACAAATGTATCTACCGATTTCACTAACTTTTTTCTGCATTTCATGGAAATAATCAATAGTGTCATCAAATGGTTTAATGGTTAGTCGAAGTTTCTTTCAGTATATTGATTGTATAAATTTAGCAGTAGTTAGTTAGGTAGTTGGTATACAAGGAAATCAAATTTAATTTAATTTCACACTAAATATTTGTGTTATCATTACACATTCTCTATATACTCTCTACATTATCTTATGTATTAAAAACTATATTTATTTTAATAATTATATCGAAAAGAGTCACACAAAGTGTTTTCATAGGTCATAACACTAATTTTGGTATAAT